>JANHGB010048330.1:0-20134 GCA_026283785.1 Coracopsis vasa
CCCCCCCCCCCCCCCCCCAGCAGGTCAGGGAAAGGCGGGAGTTGTTTAGAGATTCAGGGCTTGAGAAGCCATCCTGGGCTGAGATGGGGCTGCAGCCAGCAAGCCCAGGCTTTCACCCCTGGGAACAAGGATGAGAAGCAAAGTGCTTCTTGCCTATTGTGATGCCAGGGCAGCCCTGCAGAAGCTGGGCACCAGGCAGACACAGGTCTCTGCTGTTTCCCATGGTCACAGTTTGGCCAAGGGCTGATTTTAGGGTGGATGCATGAAAGGCAGGGGCAGAGCAGTTCTTTGGCAGGGCAGGGCTGCTCAGTTGAAGCCATCAGAGAAATAGCAGGACAGGAGCAGAAGCACGAGCTGACTGGTGACCACAGACCAGCTTCCTGATCCCCCTCCTCCTTTCACCGCTTTTCTTCAGACTTAGGGGTGCATAAGGGAAAAAGACCTAATCCTCATTGTTCAGATGTAAAACTCATCCTGCAGTCAAGCACAGTGGCATGTTGCAAACTGGGTTCTGGTTCTGTCACTCCCAGTATTCATCTCTCCCCATTTCCCATCTAAAGCTCTGTGCTGAAGGAATGCAGGACCAGACTAGCCCCTGCCTCACAATCCTCCCTCTGCATCTACTTGGAGCGGTGCTGGGGCCAGGACACGGGTCTGACTCACTGCTTTCCATGAGGCACAATCAGCTTCTGGCAGGGAATACCCGAAATTGTCGTGCCGGGGCTTGGAAGGTGAAGGGGGGGAAGCTAAACTTGAAGTAGTTTGCTTTCAGATGTGTTTGCAAGTTTGGAGCCTGCACGTAGGGTTGATTAATTGCTGAGGATCTTGGAAGGGTTGGGGTTTTTTAAATAGTGTTATTTTAAACAAAACTTTGCAGTTCCCCTTTAAAGGAGACATCTGGGCCCAATGTGGCAGGCAGGGAAGAGGCAGCAGGAGCAGAGACCATCACAAGGAGAAGTATGCACAGCAAAAACACTGTCACGGTGGGGAATTGAGGAGGCAGCTCTCCTCTTCGCCAAGGCAGTGCCTGTTTGCAAGTCTCAGACCTGGCACAGGGCATGCCCGCCTCCTGGCCCGCTGTGCCCCTGGGCTCTTTTAGCCAGGGGTCTTGCCCCCTGTTCTGCTGCAGGGAGGTGAGATCCTGCTTCTCTGTGGCTTCCAGATGAAAATGCTTCGGAGATAAAAACCCCTAATGGTGCTTATGAATCGTTGTGCTGTGGGTTCACCGGGAGCATTCGTATTACTGATGGGTAGGCAAACAGGAGAAAAATATGGGGGAGATTAACTTTCCCGTCTTAGCCCCTAAAGCATCCTCCAACTCCTTGGAACTGGAAAGAAATACCTTCTTTGTGCAGGTTGCCTCATCAACATTCTTTATGGGATCTCTCAGGCCTTTCCTGCAGCATCTCATGGCAGGCATGAGGAGAGACAGGAGTTTAGACTAAGTGGAGCTCTGCTCTGGCCCTTTATGGCAGCTCTTTGGCTCCTACATTACCTGGGCTTTGAGGCAAGTTGAAGCACAGCTGAGACAAAGGAATTAAACAGGGCTTTTGTTGTTTATTTGTGTTTGAATGTTCTGCCATATTCACCTTTCAGGAAGTTTCCGTCTGCCTCCGAGTGGGCAGCTCCTTTCCTGGACTCTGCGCACCAGCTCCACATGGTTTCGTTTTCCTCACCAGCGATAATAAATCTGTTAGTGAAAGCGTCTGCTGGAGGTGTCTGCTCTCTGATAGAAAAGCCTCCATCGCCTACACAGGATGTCCGTGTCAACAGCTTACAAATCCTGCTCCCGCATCGGACCGGGAGGCGAGGGGCTGGGCTCAGGGGCCCCTGGACGGGACTGCCTTCCCTGCTGGGATGCCTGGTCAGATGCATCGGCAAAGGGTTTCCTTCAGGGGGGAAATCTCCTCAAATTCCCTTTGTTAACACCCTTCAGGGGGAAAACCTCCCCCAGTTATCTCCATTAACAGCCTGATCCGCGCTGCCCAGGCTGCTGGGAGCTCCACTGAGGGCTGGCGTTGCTCCGAGCTGGGGGATGGGGAGATGCTCTCATTTGGGTACCACAGGAGCAAGCATGAACCCGCACCCAGAACCACAGCTGAAAGCTTTCTTGAGAGCTAAAGCCAATTGCCTAACTGTGCACCACCAGCTGCAAGGCCTCCAAAGCCAGCCTCCCCCAAACTGGGGCCTTGGGAAGCAGGAAACATTGCCAGGTCCTCCTCACTTCAGCTAACTTCTCAGCTCCAACAGTGAGAAATGTGTATTTTCAGTTAATTGAAAGCTGAGAATAACCCATGACCCCATGGCTCTGGGAGATGGCACTTTAACAAAGCTGATAAATAAAAGCTGTCTGATAAAAATCACTTATTTTAAATGCAACACAATTGTTTTCCCTCCCTCCCTGTTGGCCCCCAGGCTCAGGTGTAGCCTGAGAGTGCCTGAGGGCACAGATAGGTAATGAAACAAGTAGGTTTGTTGGGTTTTCCCCCAGCAGAAATTGCCTGTGATTTGCTGTGAGGCTGGCAGGTGCTCTGAACTGAGGCTCTGCCTTTACCAAAGATTCCCTGGATTTGAAGAAAACATTGTTATGGTTTATTCATGTAGATCTTGTTGATATTTCATGAGAATTATTTTGGCTGTACTCATGGTTAAGCCTGGCAGTATTGACACATGAGGGTAAACGCTTTTCTTATGCCAAGAAAAGACTGGAAACCTTTGGCCTGCCAACCCCCTCTCTGCGCTCCCTTATCCCTTATCCAAAGGCAGTGCAGGGGTTCACCAGGCTGGAATTGTGTTTTCCACATCAGCATCTCCAGCCCAGCAGGGCTCTGACTGGACAGAAGGGAGAACCCTCCCATCCTGGTGATGGGGGTCTATGGTTGAAGTGCCCCACATTAATGCCAGCTCTGTGGGTGTGCTGCCTTGCAGCAATGGATCTCCCATGGGAGCAGGGAACAGGTTCCTCCTGGCTGCATATTGAGCCCAGAGCTCAGTAATACACAGCTCTGACTGCCTTCATCCCCTTCTCCTCTTCCTCCTTTTCCTCTTCCCAGCTGCCTGCAGTTTTCTTCCCAACCAATGCTCTTTTCTCCAGGCTCTCACAGCTGTCCCCTTTTCCAAATCTACACTCTTTACAACTGACTTCTTCTGGGATGCTCACCAAGAGCTGCTTTACAAACCAGCCTGTGGCATTATCCTTCCCTCTCTCTGGGCTTTTATCCATCTTGTATAACCAGGGAGCTCTTCTGGGGAAAGGAGCTATTTTTATTTCACTTATACCAACCTGAGAGCATCTCTGAGGGCATGAAACAAATTCCACGTGGAAGATGATTAATGTGGCACAAGAGCTGTGCCAGGAACCGTACACACACACCAAAGGAATGAGGCCATTGCCCTGAAGACACCTCAGAGCAGGAAAATGTTCACTGACAAGAAAAACCATCATCAGCAGTTTATAAAGGCATTTGTCCTGCTTTGTGGCAGGAAGATGAAGGGAAGAAGCAATATTGCAAGGAACTATTTTAACCATCCTATCAGATGCACAGGATCACAGCTATATTCAGTAGCCCAGCTCCATATAGTTGAACCCAGGTTGGTGGGGATGAGCAGAGTGGTTGCCCCTGGGGACAATAAGTCCTGCTGTCCACGTCCCCAGTGCCACCCCAGTGGAAAGATAAGCAGCAGATAGGAGAAGTTGTTTTCTAAAGGCACAAACCAGTGTTTATTGTAATGAAACGGAAGGACTGTTATCAGGAAGGGTGATAATAACAAAAAAACTCCATGAGTCTCAACTTATTATTTGTATGTATAGTCCAAGATGAAAAAAATAAAGCCCAAACACAGCCTTTGTTGATTTCTTTTCCTTTGTAGAAACAGATTCCTCTGATATTCTCTCTTAGATTTTCCCAGGCACCCTGCTGAGGTTTTGATGTTTGAATTGCATCAAGAATATTGAGCATGAAATCTAAACATTACTTCTGGTGACAGCTGATGGAGACACAGAGTGAGGGATAACGGAGGGCATGAATGGAACCGGTACCATACCCCAGGGAGAGCAGCAGCACCTGCACGAAGAACAGCAGCATGGGGATCAGGGAGACACAGAACTGTGGGTACATTTGGGGGGAGCACAGCATCAACCAGATCCACGTTTGGAACTATCTTTGAGGTTGTCTTTTTTCACATTATTGGGGTTGCAAACATCAGAGGCCCAAGTCCTGGGCTCTGCTACCAGCTCAGGCAAGAAGGCTGCTGGTAGAGAATAGTTCTGGAGAGTGTTTCCAGCCTGTGGAAAGAACATCTCCAAAATCTAAGAGCCCATCAGAAAGCTGAGCACCTTCTCAGCAGTGGTGGCTTCTCAGAGTGCAGCTTCTTTAATGACATTATCTGAACACACACACACACACACACACACATACACGTTCAAAGCAGATTACATGAAATCAAGTGCTATGGTACACATGAATCTTCTTGTAGGGTGAAGATGAGGGAGCATGTGTAGAGCTTTGCTTAATCAGCTACTGAAAGGCTTCGAGATGTGAGGGAAAAGGCAAGACCCTATGTGAGACCAGGCAGTGCTGTAAGGGACACCGCTGTATAGGAAGCAACAATTTTCTGGGTAATCTGTTGGGGAGTATGGGAAACTCAGAGGCAGAAGGAATGAGGCAGCCCTGGGGACAGCGTTGTGGGAATGGGACTGATCGGATGCTTGGTCCCCTGAGCCAGTTCCCTGAGCTCTTGCTCTCCAAATTCCTGCTCTTTGCACCAGTTGACAGTGAGGGAAAGCAGCGACCTGTTGGGAAGGAGATGCCTGCTTAATAAGGTGAGCATCGATGAGGGTTGAAAGGTTTCTGATTAATCAATAAGTTAAATTACCGTTCATTAAATCTCCACAATTCTCGTCAGTCTGTAATGGCAGCCATCAACTAATTGATTCTTCTGGGTACTGTACCTGGGGCTCTTCCTTGCTGTTCTCAGTAACACACTTGCTATCTTCTGTTGCCTGTCTTGTGTGCACTCATTTAGCCATGCCTGGCCTCTTCAGCAGCACTTCTGAGAGTACATTTCCCCATCAGGAACCTCACAGCTAATCAAGACTGCGATTTGGGTCTGACTCCTGGAACATGCTGATAACCGGCGCTTTCAGATGAGTCAATTAGCCCCCCAAGTCATTACCTCACCTTCTCATCACCATGCTCACTACTGGGTTCCTTCACTCCAGGGTGCTGGGATGGGTTTTCCCACCAGCCCCCTGGTCCCAGCTTCTCTCCTTTTCAGATTTCCCAAACCTACCGCTTGTAACCGCACCTTGTGGCAGCGCTTCTTCCTTTGCATATTTCATATCTGTTCAATTTACTCTTCTGAAACGCTTTAAAGCTCCAAAGTTTGCTCCTTCAAAGAACTTGAAGCTTTCTTCTCAGAGATTAATTATAGCTTCAAACACCTGCAGTAACTTTCTTCAATTACTGTATTCCTGCTCAGTAACTTCTTGAGGATTAAAAGTTCCCCTGCCTTTTCCTTGCATTGTGCTAGGCCCTCACTCCATCGGCAGTTGCAGCCGAAAGCATCATAAAGTCAGGTTAATCTGATTAGAAACCTGCACTGTGAAGAGAAGGGGTATTTCATTGTCTCGCAAGGATCCTAGCCTGTATATGAAAGGGTTATTTTCCTGCAATCTCAAAGTGGATCTGAAAGTCAAGTGCTTTATTCCTGCTCACACATCATCACTTAAGTGCCAAATTTTGCTCTTCATCTCATAAGTCACAGCCTCCTTGGGCCAGGCAGGATTGTGGCAGGAGGTAAATGGTTCAAGAATGTGACAGTCTGTCTGGGGGCTTCTGCACTGGATGTTGGTAGAGAAAGATGCACAACACATCAGCATCACAGCGCAGTCCCCTCCAGATGCTCTTCAGGGAAGAGTTGGCATTTATGTTTATTACAAAAGAGGATGCCACTGATCTGTCTGAGGCACAGCTTCATTGAGTTAGAAATCCCCCTTGTTATATGGTCCTTTAATAGGTATCATTGCATGTATCATTCAGAGCTGTTCCTCCAGCTGACTGCAAGTCCCATGGCATCCAGCTCCACAGTGAGCCAGAGAGGAGGTCTGAAAATCCAACTTTTCCCAAACCAGCTGTTTGTTTCCCCAGTAACCATGGTAACTGCCAAGCTCTGTCCCAGGGAGAGAAACAGGGGATGAAGTGAACCTACAAAGCTAGGCTCATGCCTGCCCATCCTCTCTTTACGGGGAGAGACCCTGCCCATCACAGAGAGGCTTCCCAGGCACAGCTGAAGCATGTGATTTAGTGGTGGCCAGAGGAAGGACCCGATTCAAAGCCAAGCAGTCTGGCAAGAGATGGGAAAGAGGATGAAGAAGACTGCTTATGATAATGAAATACCCCTTTCATAGAGACCTGGGTTGTGCAGAAACCCAGAGGGCCACCCATGAGTCAAAGTCTTCTCCCCATGAGGCCAGGGCTCCAGACAAAATCCCATGGGAAGATGGATGGATTCCAGAGTGCATCCTCACCTGGAGCCCACTCCCTGCTTTGGTGACTTTTTGCTTTCACAGGAGTAAACCTGAAGTGCACAAAATTTTCCTTCCTCATCCGGGCACTGAAGGAAACCTCCAATTAATTGAATGGTATTTGCACAGATAGCAAGACAAGGACATTGACTGGCAAACCCCTTGCTTCTCTCCCTCTTTCTTTGTTTTCTGCAAAGTTAATACAGTATTTAGTGAACTATCCCCAGAGGATGAACCATTGAGTCATCTGGGTTGGATTGTTTGGGCTGTGTGGCCCAGCACATGATTTGTGCTGTGAAGATGCACCCCCAAGCTGTTTCTGGTGAAGGGAGGATGAAATTCATATCATCCCAATGAACTGATGCTCTTATCTTGGTTGTCTGCTCAGCATCTAATGAACTAATGAAATATGCAACAATTCAGCTATAGAACAGACCTCACTTTTAAATTAGCACTAATTAGAGATAATTATCTTGGCTGGTTTGATGTTTCTATGTAATGAGCCTGGGTTTTCTTTTGTTAAGAATTGGTGTGGTCAAATATATGAAACGGCACTCTGAATTTCCACAAGTGCCTTTTGTTCCTGATTTATTCTCCAAGATCTCCAAGAGGATTTCTCTCCCTTTCAATGCTGTTTCACTTGGCTGTCTTATTGATGCCCCTTCTTGATGGTGGGGAGGAATGCACTGTACTTTATCTGTCTGTCTGCCTTGCTGCTGCCCCTGAATGCCCCATCACCATGTCCCTGTGCTGCTGCTGCTGTCTGTATGGTTAATGTGTCATGGTGTTATTGCTGTATCCCTCAGTGGGGTTTTCTAAAGCAGCAAACACTGTAGTATCAAAGCAATCAATCACACGCTTCCTATTTTGGCTGAGATGGAGTTAATTTTCATCATAGTAGTGGGACTGTGTTTTGGGGTTGTGCTGAAAACAGCATGGATCTTACTGCAGTGCAAAGCACCCTTTCCTCCCGTTCTATGCTCCCACAACCAGGGGAGCTGTATGGAACACAAGGCAGGACAGCCTAGCATCACAGGGCCACCTAGTCAACCCCAGGCTGCTGCTTGCTTCCTGCTAAATAATTCTGTCAGCGCCTGTTTTATGGGCCCAAAACGGGGAAAAGTGAAAGGTGCTCTTTGCATTTCGTTAGCGGTGAACAGGTATGAGTCCTTTTACAACTCACATCTATTCCCTGCTAATGAGACCACGCATCTCCTCCGCAGGTCCCCCATTCCCCACAGCACAGCCCAGCCAGGGGGGCTATGTTGCCCTTCCCATGTGGCACTGGAAGAGCAGCAAACACCATGCGCTTCCCCATTGTTTAACTGGAGCGATGCTGCATGGTCCCCTGGCACCTGACAGCGGGCCGGCAGTGGCAGGCAGCCAAGATAATTACGGCTGAACGGTCCTCTCCGAGTCCCCAAAGAGTCTTTACGAATCATCGGGAAACGGCTATAGTTCAAGAGAGCACGGTCTTAGGGGAGCTCGTGTAATTACTGAGATGTTTAAGCCCTCTTTGGCAGTGCTTGGTCATGCTTCCCCTCAGTGCCATGTCGATAGGGAAGGACGGCAGGCATTGGGCAGCGACAGCTCCCTACTCATGCACTGCTTGTACTGGGATGGCACAACCCATTCACCACCAGTGCTCCAGCTCAGACTGGGGCAGGAGGTTGAATGGGCTGCAAGAGCTGCAGCAGGGCAGACCAGGAGCTCTTCGGGCCAGGAGGGAGTGGAGAGGAGGCAGCTTGAGCACAGGGCTCAGCCCATCACCACCTCACACCCACTAGCACAGCAACACCTCCCCCTTTATTAACAGCAATTATTTCCTTTTCCCATTTATTATGATTAACACTTGGAGGTTGTGCTGGATCAAGTATTGGCTTCTGCGAAACACTTTTATAAACACATAACTATGTGTCATTGCACATATATAGGAAGAGATCTTTCTGCACACACACACTTCCCAGACTTACTTTCCATCCCAGAACGGGCTCAACGCAGAACCAGTACTCGGGGACCCAACGCTGCTAAATTGTGGCCAGTTGGAAGATCGCAAAGCCAAGGGACTGGTTTCTCTGCTGGTAAAACAGAGCCAGCGGAGCTCCTGGTGATTTATATCCCCTGGCCCTTTCTCTTGTGTTAGCTTGGCCCTGGGCTCCCCAAGGCACAAAAACTTCTCATAAATTCCTAAAGCTGACAGAGGGCTGCTTGACTCCCCTGGATCCTGCGGGAACTAAATGTGCCATCTAAGGTAGTACTGCGTACCCCGTGGCTACAGAAAACTGATCTTGGCTGGGTTTCCATTAAACCGGTCAGCAAGCAACAGTGACTGATCTGGGGCCATCCAGAGCCAGTTGCAGGGTGCTGAGAGGCAGCCGGGGCTCTGCAGGGCAGGTCTGCAAATGCTTGTAAAAAGAAGAGGATTTTGCAGCCTCTTGCACTGCACAAACCAAGGGGGAGGCTGCAGAACCCCAGGGACAGAGGGAGATGTCTTTGCTCACCTTAGAGGTGGGGAGGAGTCATCCATCACTGGGTCCTCAGGACATCCCCAGTGAGAGGTTAAATGCAGCTGGCACAAACATGCCCAAGGCACCCACCTTCAGAAGAAGCTTCTCACCTCAGCTGATTTTCTAGAAGGGATGTATCTCAACAGCTAAAGTGAAACACTGCTCAAAACCAGGTTGCTAAAACCTGATGGGGTCATATGGTGACAACTCAGGCAATGAGCCTGGCTGGGGATGGGACATCTTTTTCAGAGCATGAGTTTTACATTGCAGCGAGGACCCAAAGAATGATTATTTTCCACAAACAAGCTCTCCTTAAGTCTTTTTGGTCACTGCCAGCTCCTCCATGCCCAAGCAGCCTCTCGCTGCAGTTGGGGGGCAGATCTGGGCTCTAGGAGCCACCTGCCTGCTTTTCCCTCCTCTGATCAAAGCTACAAGTGTCACCTGAAGCTGTAACCAGTAGCAAATTGGTGCTGGCTTGTATACAGAACATCTGTCTTGTACCGGCAGACACCACCGCTGCAGTCAGCTCCGACGGGCCCCTTGTCAGGATTTGCACTTCAGAAGGAGCCCGCAGCCGGGTGCGATGTTGCACGTCTCCGCTTGTCACATTTGCATCCAGCTCACTGCAAGCAGCATCATCCCCATCCCTCCTGCCTGGTGGGCTTGGCTGTGTTGGCCTTGTCTCTTTGTGCCATGCTGGTGCCTCACTGCTCCCTCACCTCATTTCCCGGCTCTATGCCATTGAGCAGCAAGGGAGGGGAAAGTGACCCCTCCATGGCTTCATGAAAACTTGCAGTTTAACCGCTGGGCCCATCTTTGATAGCAGGCAATAGGAACTGAATGTGACAGAGCACCTCCATGGCAGCGTATTCATCTCAGTGCCTGCAGGTACCATTTTAAGGCTGGCAAAGCAATAACTGATGCTGAGCAATGAAAAATCCATCCCAGAGTTTTACTGATGGAAAACAACCAAAGCACAAACTGGGGCATGTGTTTCTCCTTGTCCTGCTGCTTTTCCTGCAAGGGAACATTTCTAGAGGCTTTAATGCCCCCAGAAAAAGTCCCTCCCACCTCTCCCAGCAGCTCCTTCCCCAGGCAGGAGCATCCCACCCGGCACTGATCTTCACCCTGCACAGCCTCTATGGTGCCAGGGCCACAGCTGCGGAGCACAGGTCCAGGGATCCCTCACCCTGCATTAAGGCATTGTAAACAAGCCTGCACTTCAGAGAAGAAAAATTGGCAGGTCTCCTGCTTTTAGTAAGCAAGCCTGCAACTCCCCACATCCCCCACCACACATGCTCCTCACTGCATCCATCTTCCCTGATTGCTTGGCACATTTTCTCCTAACCAAGGGGCGATTTGATTTTGTGGAAGCAGAGGGAACAGTTTTCTTAGGTGATTGTACCTCAAATAGAAATCTTCCCTTTGAGCTGGGCCATCCACAAGAATAATCTCACTGCCACAGCCCTGCCTCGAGCAGCACAGCAATGCTATCCAGCAATTTCCTTTGGCATCAAAGTTGAAAGCGGGCACGTCACCCAGAGTTAACAACATCACAGCAGCACGGTTATTCACCTCTCGCAGAGTGATAGGAAGTGGAATTGATTGCAAGAGATCAGACACCGAGACTCTCATTAACTTCTGCTAACACCTGAGCAGCTGACAGACACTTGCCTTTTCGGATTATCTTCTGCACCTTTCCAGCTGGTGACCCTGGGTCCTTTCCAGCCCCTGTTTACTTAATAACACGCAGCGTTACCAGTGTGGCAGCTCAGACCCATCTGCACCAGGCTCCCGTCACAGCACCCAGCCCCTGGAGCACATCTGGACAGCACTGCAGCACTGCAGATCCATGTCTCCCCCTGTGCCCTGCTCTCCATGGCACCAGGAAGAGGATGGTCTCCCCCCTAACCCTCAGGAAACGTTTCCCTCTGAGCAGCTGGAAAAGCAGAGGCAGCCCAAACCCAGCTGTCCTGACAATGATGTCAGGCTGAATTTGCACACAGCTGGTGGACGATCTCCAAGGCATGACCTTTCTGGACACGCTGGAAGTATTACTGAAGTAATGGGTAAAACACCCACAGACACCAACAGAAACCAACACCTGCAGACAGCCGTGCCTTCTGCATGACCACCCTGCTGCAGGGGTAGTACTGGTGATACACACCGGAGCAGAAGGATGCTGAGGATGTGTATTGCCAGGCTCCCACACAGCTTCCCACCTATGGGCCTGAGCCTGTGGACATTATAGTGTCCAAAACCACAGGTTTCCATGTCCAGGTCCTTCCTGGCTGGCTGTGAGCTGGTGCATCCTTTCAAGCCCACCCCATAGCTGCAAGGCCAGAGCTCAGGGCTACGACACTCAAATGAGAAGGGGTGTTAGAGCATGAAGGAGGCATCACAAGCACAGCAGGACACGAGCACAGGCTTGGTGTGCACAAGGCCATGGCTGGGTGTGCAGGGAAGAGCACCCCTGCTTCAGCCCCAGCACATGGCCAACACAAGAGGCTATTTCCAGCCCTGCTGCATAGCTCCCTCCTGCCTCACCTCCAAGAGCCACAACACAACCTTTGGGAACCTGGCAGGTGCTCTTTCATCTCGCCCACTGACAGCACTGCTGACAAGAAGCTTTTTATTTCAAGCCCCTTTGTCTTGTCTTTTGTTCTGTTAGGGTTTGATATCCCTCTCCACACTGTCACAGCTGCTCCAGGCTCCTCTCCACCTGCCCAGTCACAGCCTCCGTTAACAGGAGAAGCAGCAACAGCAGGTTAACCTCATTAAGAGGAGCAGCAGCAGGTTAACATCGTTAAGAGCCTCACACCTCCCTCCTCTCTGCAGCTATTCTGAAGCCAGGCTATGATTACAGGGCACCCTTGAAAGGTGAACTAATACAGATCTAAGGAGAGGTAGATGCTCTATGCACCCCTCTGAGCATGAATCTCCCAAAGATGCTGGTGCTGAAGACAGAATATCCATACCCCTGGTGAGAATCCACCCATCCGTCCTCCCTCTGACCGCACCAGAGGGATCAGCCAAGAAATGGAATTGCCCCACTTTTCTTTGCCTATTTTTTCCCCCTTTTGGTCTCTGCCCCCACATGCTGCTGTTACTAACTCAGCACAGGAACAAGCTTCCCCTGGGAGCTGCACCCTCCTGCCCACAAGCAAAAGCAAAACCACAGTGCAATGCTTTGCTGGCAGTGGCAAATCCACTGTGTTACCTGGACTCCTGGGGAGGACAGGTAGCAGCTTAGGGCACTGCAAGGTGATGAAGCTGTGGCAGCTGATGCCATGCGTGCCTGCACCAGCAGCTCCATGGATCAGGAGTGGGGAAGGCTGGAAGAGGAAGAAAGCAAGAAAAGAAGAAGGTGCTGGAATATCATAAGAGGACAATGGGTTTTCATTAGCCTAATGTGGAGATGCCTGCTTTTAAGAATAAAAAAAGGCATCAAATTAGTATCTTTCAAACAACAGCAGAGAGGAGACATCTTGTTCACAACATCTGTCTCAGATCGTCCTGCTAATTTCAAGTTACTACAAACTCCTTTAATTCCCTGCCAGAGCTTTCAAATTCGTATTTTTTTTAAACCACAGGCTAGCCAGCTCCACAGCCTTGAATTAAACATGCGAGTGAGCAATGAGAACAGAAACATTAAAAAGGGAAGGTCAGGCTGTGTTTCACAATGCACAAAACTACTGCCCTGCAGAAGGGCAGATGGGGAGACAGTCGCCATGGTGGAAGCCTTGCCACAGCCACCCAAGCCCTGTGGCATGGGACAACAGGACATGGGAGCACGTGTGGATCAAGTGGTGAAAATCCCACCTCCTCTATCCTCGCCATCACGGCACCTGCTTGGCACAGTGAGGGAAGGGGAAACAGCTCCAGTGCAACGCAGCTCAGCATCAGAGTTCATAGAATCATTTGGGTTAGAAGGGACTTTGAAGAGTCATCTTCAACTATATCAGCTTGTTCAGAACCACACCTAACCTGGCCTTGAATATCTCCAGGGATGACACATCCACCTGGGCAACCTATTCCTGTATTTAACCACCCTCATGCACTGGTCCTGCCCAGGACAGCATAACCAAATGATCCCAGCCTTCCTTCTCTCCTGTCTGGGTCTCCCTTTTCCCAGAGACCCAGTTTGCACCCACTCACCCATTAATAGTCCCGGCTGGTCCCAGGCATGTCTCAGCAGGAAGTTTTAATCTCCTAATTGGCAAATCCCTATGGAAAAGCATTTAGAAAGATACTGGTGCTCTCAGGGGGTTTTCTCCCATGAAGGGAGTTGGAACTAGATGAGGGGGTTGGAACTAGATGATCTTAAAGTCCTTTCCAACCCCATCTGTTCTATGAAAGGATTCATGAAGGTGCATGTTCTGGCAGTTGCTGTGCTATCTGTGCAGTGGCGATGAGGCTGCCTGCACCCCTGCCAGTGGGGCTTCTCCTCAGCAGATCCCTAGGGACAGGGCACCTGAGGGCTGGTGTTAAGGGCTTTGAGGGGGATGAGCAACAGTGGGTGGGGAAAATAGGATCCTGGTTTTACCCACAGGTAGCACAGAGCTGCAGTAATGCCAAGGACAGCGGTGAGGGGGGTAGGAACTGAGATAGGGTGGAATCTGGTGGAGTTTTGGTCCAGACATTCTCCAATTCCATGATGGTGTCTGAAAAACAGGACACAAAGTGGGGAAATTACCAACCTTTGGCAGCAAATGCACCTGTGGAAGCATTCCCCCAGTCCCTGTACTTCCTCACTTGTCTGGCAGCAGAAGCAAAAGCTGGAAAATACAGGGGAACTCAAATCTCCCGTAAATCAGCATCATTGAATGGAGTAAATTTACACTGATTTATGCCTGTGAAAGATCTGTCCAGAAAGGAAAAGACGTGTTTTCTGTTTCTAGACAGGAACAAATTGAAGAAAAGCCCAACCAGAAAAGCTGGGTGGAACAACCAGTTCTCTGAAGATCCCCTTCCTCATGTTCCCCATCATGTTCCAGATGCGGAGCCGCACAGAATTGCTCCCCATGGAAGCAGCAGCTCAGGGCCCTGCAAGCAGAGAGCATCCTCCCCTCCACAGACCCCCCGTCCCTTCTTATATATGGGATCTGAGGCTTATATAAATATGTGACTATGTAAATAAATACAAAGTGTGGAGCTAGGGAGGCAGGTTAATGGCTGGGGAAGCTGGGCTTGACCTTTGTGACATTTCAAATTAGTTCTGCTGCATTGAGCTGGTGCTTTGAAGCTATTTGCTTTTGGGCTGGATATGGAAGGAAATGTTAAAAGAGGGTCTTTGGAGCTTCCTTCCTCCTGGAGAGAGACCTCTACCTCCTCCAGCATCCTAGAGTGAATGTCTAAGCCCAGGAGATGCTGGGGAAGGTGGCAGCTCAGTGGTGGGCATGAACATTGCTCTTACCCTGGCATAGCTCCCAGGGATGTGGGGACAGACAGGCAGGGAGCAGGCATGGAGCATTGTTCCCAGGACATCAGCCCTGTGGTGGCCACCAATCTGGCACAGCTGGATCCTCTCCTGCTTGGGTTAATCACTCAGGCATTTGGGGCAAGTGTGTAATGTATCCACACATGTGCATTATATAAAGATAAACTTGCCTGCATGTGTAATATATAGACATGTGCATGCACAGAGATAAAATTCATTAGAAGTGGGCAGAGAATATATTACTAGTGCTTAATACATGCACTGAAAGGCAAGTAGATGGCAGAAAAGAATGCATTACAAGAACAAAAGGGGTCATTTGTAAAGGTCTAATTCGGCCCTCTTGTAAGTGTATGTCATGATACAGGTTTTAATTACCCTAACCCATGCTGGCCTTCCCACAGGGTCACATCTCTGACAAGGGAGCAGCCTTCTGCCACGACAGTCTTCAGCTTTCAAGCATGGGGCATATTAAAAGTTTCCCTCTCACTCTGGGGAATGGCTGGAATTTTCCTATGGAAGTTCAGCCCCGAGCAAGCAGTGTACCTGGGGAGTTTCAGCTGGTCCAGCTGCCTTGCTCCCTGGCTGGATGCTCAAGGTGATGAGGACCGCTATGAGCAAGGTGGCCACTGCCTCTGTCTGGGAAAGCTGAGCATGGCCATCTCCTCAGAGCCTGGCCCATACAGGCACCCGCTGTGCTAAGGAGGATGTTGTAATGAGTGTGAAGCCAGATGGCATCACTGTGATCAGCCAGGGAGTGCTGTCCGCAGGCAGATGAACGTGTTTATAACAGCCCCACACTGCCCATTGCCAGCTTGCCCTGCTCCCCTTCAGACCTTCCCTTCCTTGAGCCTGGACTTGTTTGTTTTCCTTCTTCATTAATAGGCTCTCACCAGGGATAAACACTGGCAGGGCTTGTTTCTCTGGCATCATCCTGATGCAGAGCTGCTCCTCCAGCCCACCAGGGACCAGCGCCACTGCTTGTCACCGTGCTGGGCGGTGGCAGCCGTGGCACACAGTGAAAGGGTGGGAAAGGGAGAAGGGAGACAGGAGGCTGTTTATTCATTCCACGTAAGGAAAACTTTCTGCCTGCTGTGAATGGCCGTTCAGGAAGATGCTGCAGGACCTCAGGATGTGTGGAGTTTGGGCTCCCAAGTTTCTCAGCCTCTGTGGAGGACAGGGAAGATGCATTCAGGTAATTTTGGCTGGTGTAGTGACTCAGCCTCCTGACAGCCCTCCAAGACCTTTGCCACTCTACCTAAACAGGGATTATTTCATCCTCTCAGAATGGCTTCAGCACTAATAAATGGCATTAAAAATTAATTTTCCACGCTGTCTGTTGGTGTTCCTTCCATCCCTGGAACGCGCTCAACAGGCAGAACTGATAAGCAAAACCCAGACAACGTCCTCCATGCTAATGCCCCCTGTGCAGGCGCTCTCCCCCCAGCCCAGCGTTCATCATTAGGAGGTGACTGTGCAATTATTAGCATTCCATCTTTCTCCCTTTCTTAAAAAGAGGAAAGATTTCGTTGGCAGCTTGGTTATTTGCTACGGGTGTCAGGCCTGCTTCTCTCTCCTCATGTCAAACAACATAAGCAAAGGAAATTTATACACATGCACACAAGCATCTCTGTATACAGCGTTCCTCGGGACAAGACTCTCCCATCTTCTGATGGCCAGGAGGGAGGTTTGTGGGCTATGAGCCACAGGGCAAAGGGGAAGCAAAAGAAGCAGGGGTAAAAGCAGGATCAGAGAGGAGCTGCAACCCAGCTGGGCTCAGCAGCTCAGCCTGGGGTTTTATTAGGGATGACGGCAACCTCTTTTTTGGGTCAGAAACTGTCCAAAAAGGACATTTTAACCCCTTCTACTGGGTGACAGGGTCTTGGCTGCATCTTTATCCATGGCCAGGTGGCTGTTGTCAGCCATCTAAGCAGAAAAGGCAGCTCATGGACCCCAAAATGACCTTGCAAACCAGTGCCTGCCCCTGCCTTGCTGCATGGACACTGGCCCAGTGGAACAGTAGAGCTGGATGCAGGGCAGAGCCTGTCTGTGGTATGGGGAACTGCTGGCCCACAGAGATGCGGGCACTGGTCCGGGAAAGGCACGGGTGCCCCATTCCCAGCCAGCACCACTGCTGTGCCTGCCTCATTCGCCTCGGATCCACCCAATTACAGCTAATTAGCTTTTCTGCCATAAAACCCTAAGGAGACAATGGAGAAAAGCCTCCTGCCTTTGACAGTAATGAAGTTAAATAGATATTTATTTATCCTTTTATTAGACAAACCAATTATAATTTTACGCTTGAAATAGCTAATTTTTAAATGTGATGTCGAAGCATATGTATATACCAAAGTAATATATAGCCAGACCTGGCCTCTAACAATCCTGCCTCATTAACAGCATGGCTAAGTTGGTATTTAAATATACTCTAATGCACCCATTCATAAAATGGTAATTAAAAATACGCTGAAATACAGCTATTAAGACAGAGATCCTGGTTATTTATAGACTCTGTTTTCAGTTTCGAGTGATAAAATCCTGAGTAATTGCTTGGACTGGTGAAATTTTGCTTCCCCTGTGCTCTCACCCACCCTGGCTGGGAAAGGAGAGGCTGGCATTTCCCAGCGAGCATGCCATCCATCTGGGCAGCCATGGAAGGCCGCGGAGGGACCCACAGAAGAGAGGAACTTGGCACATCACTGAAGCTCATGCACGCTTTCCACCCTCCTGCAGGATGAGCAACGTCCATCAGGCCTATCCAGAAAGTTTATGTCAAACAACAGGAAGAGGAGAAAAGCTGCTGCGGATTGCAAAGCAAACACCCGGGCATTGAGGCTCCTATAGAAGCACCGGAGAGGTGGATGTGTAGCTCCCCACTGCAAGACTGGAGTGAGGAGGGGATTTACCCATTTCCAGACAGCTGGAAAGTGAAGAGCCATGCAGCAGGTCAGGCTCGGGGCTCTCCAAGCTGTTTGTCATCCATCCCCACCATTGCCTGTCCCGCTCCAATTGGGCTCTCACGTGGGTTGCCAGCACACAGTGATAACTGTGACCCTGCCACCCCCATCCTTCCCAGCTGGAGCGGGCTCTGGTTTCCCTGCCTTTCCCTGCCATCTGGATGAGGGGCCGGGTGGCTGGAGCCCATCTGACTCCTCAGCCAAGCGCTTGATACCGGAGATCATAGAGGGACCTTTAAAAAATTAATTTTGCTGGCTATAAAGCCCCAGAAAGTGCAATTCAGTGCTCGGCTCAGCTGGCCATGGCCCCGGGCAGGATCTACCACAGCACCATGCTGCCCTGCAGCCTTTGGAGCCATCTGGCCCGGCAGCCCCAGCCCCAGCCCGGTACGGGTCCTGATGCTGCTGATCCTGCCCAGTCCTCTGGCTCGTCATCAACTCCCCTCTTCCCACAGGACTGAGGGGCTCCTGCTCACATTTCTAAAGGCAGGCAAGAGTGATTTGGGAAATGAGAAATTTGCTTTAAAATGTGATTTCAGCCGTCTCACACCTACTCAGGAATTTCAGCTAATTCTGCTGAATACTTCTAGTTGGAGACATTTTTGCTTCAGGGCTCGAGGCACAGAGTGACCCTAGAGATGTTGGCAGCTTTGCACCCTGCAGCCCAAGGGTTGGGGAATAGGGTATCATCCCAAAGATACAGGAGACCCTTTTCCAGCCCATCCTCAATGTCTTATGGGAGTGGAGCTCTGCAAGGTGATGGTTGTGCTTTGGTGGAACAAAGCTGGTGGGCACCCTGGGGTGATACTATCTCTCCAAGGGCAGCATCCAGGGAGAAAACAAGGCCAGGGTTTTCTTTGCTCCTGGCAAAATGCAGGCAGGGCACATGTTCAGGTGAATGTGGGGATTTAATGGGTTCTGGCCTGCTCCTCATCATTTTGTTGTGGCACATGTTTCCAGCAAGTGACTGAAAATCAGTTTCAGAGTTGCTCTAATCTCCATCCTGGTGGCACCCAGCCCTGGAAGCCCTTTTTCCCTCTCATGCCTGGATTCTTCAGCCCACATTCTACAGGGTGGATGCAGACTCACATCTGTTATGCACAAACCTGCCCCTCCCCAGCTCTGTGGCCTTGCTAAACCAGACTGGGCTGAAAGGGATAAGCAGTGGAACAGTGTGGTCACGCTGTGACACTCTCCACTTCCAAACCCTATCAGCTCTTTTGGAAGTCTTGCTCTTTTTATGGGTCCTAAAGGCTCCATGGGGAATGACCCAAAACAGCTCAGTTTAATGGAGTAAAGCAGGAGGTCCAGCAGACCTGCTGGGCATTGCCCAGGGGTCTCCCAGGGGAGGGGATGCTGTGGCAGCATTTTGGGCAGAAAGCAGAAAAAGGTAGAAAATAGCACTAGCCCCTCATGAACGGTAGCCACGAGCACTGTCCCAGCCAGAGCACAGAGATGAACCCTGGGCCACTGGAGATTTGGAAATGACAGCAGAAGATGGGGCTCCACATGCGCTGAAGCTGCTGAGCCTGGTGGAGATGCAAGGCATTAGGAAGAAAGTATGCCGTCTGGGAAAGAGCCAGATGGCAGTGCTGGCGGGGAAGCAGATGGGAGATGTAAAACATCCTGCACATCCAAGAGCGCTGAGCCCCCCTGGTCCTCTGGCTGTATGGAGGGACACCCTGCAGCCCCAAAAGCCAGGACAGAGATGCCAGGGCAGAGGACCCTCACTACACCCACTGGGGTGTGAGTCCACTCCTCCACCCTGCAGTCCTGGTGTTCTGCCCACAGCCTTCTCCAGCACCCTGCTGCTGTCTCCCTGCCAGGGCAGACTGGGGGTTTGCTTGTTGGTTTAGCTGGGCTCCTTGGGGACATGGTGGGACCGCATCCTCCGGGGGCTGGGGATCATGCCAGGGACAAAGAGGTGACTTCCATCCCTGCCTTCACGCAAGGGAAGCCCAGGGCTGGGGACCCGCCTTTACCCAGCCCTCAGCTGCAGTCACAGCGCGGCGGGGCTGTCCCCGCTCTGTCCCCGCTCGGGGCCGGGGCCGCTGCCCGCCGGCAGACACTGGATGGCACTCGCACTCCTTGGCACATCGGGGCTGTTTTCCTTAGTGAAGCACATGGATCTGCCGGGGTGTGTGTGTGATTTACCCGGGGGGCGCGGGTCGGTGTCCGGTGCGGGAGCAGCAGGGAGCGAAGTCACAGCAGTCACACAGACACAGTCGGGGTCTCCTTTGCTTTGCACTTCTGGAGCATTGCCGAAGGCTGCGGGGATGAGCTTCATTGAGGCCACCGCTGTCAACCACCAGACCCACCATGGAGCACCCCCGTCCCAGTACTGGGCAGCACTGGGGATGCAGGGGCAGTGCTAAGCCTCAGCCAGACCGGCTGCAGCCCAGGAACCCCCGCACCGCACCGCTGGGCTCAGAGTGTGCGGGGGTCTCCAGTGGCTGGATCCATCTCTGCAGAGCACCGGTCCCCCACACCTAGTGAGCTCGGTGGGAATTACAACACATCATTTATTAAAGGGTTGCTGTCAAGGTTGACAAGCCCCCAAATTAAGTAGCTTAAAAATTCCATTAGCTGAGGTCTTTCTGGTGCCATGTCCTATCTCACTTTTGTTTATCAACCTTCACGGCTCTGAATATCTAGTAGCTATATTAAACCATCTTTAATTCTCTTCAAAAAGCTTAAATCCAAATAA
>JANHGB010048331.1:0-11968 GCA_026283785.1 Coracopsis vasa
CCATTTCCAGACAGAGGACTTCCATATGTAAGATTTCAGAGGCCAGAGGATTTTTTTTTTGTTGTATTTTCCCAACTCCAGCACTCAGGATGTTTGTGCTTCTCCGCCTGGTTTTCCCAAAGCAGAAATAGGATTGAAGATGGAAGGGAAAGCTTTCTAGAGAAGAGAGCAGCAATCACTTCTCCAGCATGTGCTGTCCTGACAGTAACTGCCTGTTAATATTCCCTTCCTCGTGCTTCTTCCCCTCCTTCCCTCAAGTGATGCAGCTTTGCTTCCCAGTCTTGCTTCCTGTAATGGCAGTGCCACAATGATGGTGTGTTGGGATACCCAGCATGGGAAATACTGGGGATCACGCAGCAGGGTCCCTAAACACGCTGAGCCCGGTTTGGATATTCATTAAAGGGCTGCTTCCACTGTTGGAAGTGCCATCTTGGACCATGTGGAACTTTGCCACTGCAGCTCATGGGGACAGTCTCTGTAGGGCTCCTATCAGCCCAGCATTTGGTGTCCTGCAGCTGCAGGGAAGAGCCATGGGTGGCTGGATGGAGGCAGCTTTATGGAGCATGGCTAATTGTTTCATTGTGCCTTTCAGGCCCTGAAGGTGGGCTCCGGCTCTGAGGATGCAGGGTCCAAAGAGAAGGGTGCAGGGCCATTCAGAACAGCCTTTGGTTTGGTTTTGCAGTCATAGGCAAGATGTGGATGAACCTTGTATGGCATTTCCTGATGTTTTCCTCATCCACTTTCTTCTGTTTCCAGCTTGGGTTTGTTGTTTTCTGTACCCAGTGGTGATGGAGGGCATTGCAGCAGGAGCTGAGCATCCCTGCACTGATGTCAGCCTCTCTGTCATAAGGTGCATTGGAGCCAGTGAGATATGGTCCCTCTGGACCTGCTCCATCCCAGCTCAACCTGGCCATTCAGGGTGGCCTCCTTTGCAGCCCTGGTTACATCTCTACCTCCTGGGAGGTCTAAAAGGGAATGTGTCAGCACATGGCAAAATACAGAGGTGATGGATGCTGCAGTTTCAATGATGTTCTCATTGTTCAGTCAAAACACAGATTGCAGAGATGAGAAAATAAGTATTTGTGCTCTGCTGATTTCAGAGACACAAATAAAGGGAAGGAAAATGCTTTGTCTGGGTGAGGATGGCAGAGGTTTGGCCATATTGGATCCAGCATCTGAAAAGCTAAGCTTGAAACAACCCATGGGAAGTGTTCAAGGCCAGGTTGGACAGGGGTTGGAGCAACCTGCTCTAGTGGAAGGTGTCCCTGAAGGAGCTTTAAGGTGCCTCCCAACCCAAACCATTCTGTGATTCAATGGTGCCAGCACCACATCTGGCATCTCACATACCCTGAGAGCCTCACATGCAGGATGCCGAGTGTCTCCCTGCTCTGGTGGCATGCAGAGCTCCGTTCTGCACACACAGAATTCCTAAAGCCACAGCGGATCCTGCCCCATAGAGCTGCATTTGCCAGCTGCTGGTGCATGGGATGTGCCTGGAAGGTGGCTTTAAATGGAAAGCTAAGACAGCCTCTTGCAGCAAGGTGACAGCTGAGAAAGCCGAAACCTGTAAAACCTTTGAGCCATGTTATTTGCTAAGCTGATAAAAAGTAGAGTGCATAAATCTGCGAGCAGGGGAAATCCCTGCTGTATCCGCATGGGCTGCTCACCGTTCCGCAGTTAAGTAAATATAGTTCAGCACAAAAACAGTGTAAAGGGAATTCGAGAACATAATGAAGCTTGGAGAATTAACTGAATAGGTTTCATCTGAGACTACAAAACCACAGTGTAATATAATGTTTAAATACAATGTGGCTTCAATATTCCATAAAATATCTAAATAGAGATAAAACCTTCCCTGCCCTAGCATCAGCTGGTAATCTCATTACTGAATTAATATAGCCATGTACATTGTGATCACCATTTTCCACCTAACTTGACAGGCTAGGCAAAGGAGTAAGATAACGCCAGCAAAGGAACTCATGTTCATGTTGAAGCTCACCCAGCTGCAAAGCAAGCCCTGATGACCCAGGCTACACCGTGCTGCCAAAATGCTGCTGTCCCAGCATTGGATGGGGCAGGAGAGAGGCCTTGATTTTGGAGCAGCTCAAGAGGTTGGGAGGATGCTTCATACTCATAGGAAGACTTTGTGACTTGGCCAGGTTGGATGGGGCTTGGAGCAAGCTGCTCTAGTGGAAGGTGTCCCTGCCCATAGCAGGGTTGGAATGGGATGAGCTTTAAGGTCCCTTCCAACCCAAACCATTCTGGGATTCTCTCCATGTTCAGAGCCACAATGATTTGTCCAGCTTTGAATTATAGAAAGGTTTCTCCAACTGTTTTGAACTCTGGAATAACGCTGCTCACCAAACCTAATAACTTAAAAGGCCTCTTTTATGTGACTATTACTTTGGTGACCAAAGTGCCAGGGTTTTACAAGAGCTGCTTACCCTTTGATAAAACAAAATCAGTGGATCTATGCTGACAGCTTCAGATGCTGCAGAAACCTGAGCAACCTTTCACCAGCATATGTTGCTTGCTGGATCCTTTCTTAAGAACAAACCGCAGAAGCATCTTTAGTAATTTAATGAGCAATAAAGAAGACTATAAAAAACCAAGGATAATTAAATGCAATGATAGATTTTAGCACCCTAAATGGTTACCAGAAGTGCTTAATCAAAACTAAGGTTTGCGCTAGGCAGAATGAATAGCTCTTTGTTGCCCCATAATAGAAAACGCTTAAAAATAAACTGCAAAGGAAGATTTGGGATAGCATTGGAATGCCAGAAGCATTAAAAATCATCACAGCCTGCCTCCTGATGCCCCTCTAATGCTTGAGGAAAACAAATAAACCACAGCAAGAATAGGGAACTGTTTAGTGTATTGCTTTGATCTTTGTTTCACCTTTCGCAAGTATTTGTGGAGGGTACTTTTGGCTTGTGATTTTCTGATTTGGAAGAGGAACAAATAGATTGACAGTGGTAAAGGTTAGTCGGGGATGTGAGGTTTGATGCCTTTTTTTCCCCTTCAGCCTACTGTTCTGGGAGGTAAACCCTAGAGCATGAAACACTGGCTACCTAGGCAGAATGAAGGGTGATGTGCATGTGTGCTGTCAGGGTGGAGTGTATGCACATTCCAGCCTCGCTGCCACTTGCATTTCAACAGCACAAATAGGAAGGCACCAGTACGGACACAGATTCTTCCTTAATACAATAGTCTTTAGGAGAACTAGTGGATTAATTACACATTTTCATGCAATAACATGCTGCTAATTGTTTACACTAAGTCGCATTTGCTTATGTAAATGGTCTTAATGAGAAAATTCTGTAGTGTATAATTGTGATGGAGAATTAAAGAAATGAGGAAATGTGGAGGAGGTGGAGGCAATCCTGTGCAGATGATGCTCTGGTGTGATTCAGGGTGACCTAATCGGTTTATTCAGGCACTAATATCTCAGGTACATCACAGAATGAATGAATCATCATAGAATGGTTTGTGTTGGAAGGGACCTTAAAGCTCATCCTGTCCAACCCTGGCAGGGACACCTTCCACTAGAGCAGGTTGCTTCAAGCCCTGTCCAGGCTGGCCTTGAACACTGCCAGGGATGGGGCAGCAAGTACTTGAAACACACGGGCTGTAATTCTAACAGTTAATAGCCTGATCCTGCCCTCCTGAGCCCTCCCTGTGACCCAGGAGGGAAGGGATGAGGATGGATGGAGGCCTCTCCCTGGGTCTCTGCTGGTGGGACCGCAGCAGCTGAGCTAAGTGGTACCTGGGTGAACACAGCATTTGTGGCCAGAGTCATTTGCCTGTTGCTGGTTGCTGGAAATTTGTAAAGCCCAGTGGAAAACCATGACTTTGGAGAAGCCTTTGAGCAAATAACCATGGCAGAGCTTCAGTGTGTGGAGTGTGAACAGCCTTGCCTGCAGGTACCGATGCACCCAGCGCTGTGGTTGGTGTGAGGTGTGAATTGGATGGAATTCCTCGGTCAAATGCTATCACTTGGTGGTTTCAGTAAGCAAAAGTACCCCAGCAAGAAGGAAACCAAAGGCAACTTCTGTGTACGTCACTGGGTAGGTGTTTGGGTTCAGTTCCCCTCATTGCCCCTTTACAGCTCACTTTGGGTTAATTACCATAGAGATACTTACCTGATGCTGTAGGTTGTCCTGGTTGCTTCAAGGATAAGCTGGGATATGTTCTGGAGCCTTCTTGAAGTAAGTTGGTGTAGTGCTGTAGAAGATATCAGCAGGGTCTGTTAAATGAAGACAGACCTAGGGAAATACATCGGAAAAATAGAGAGCAGCCTGGTTTGTCTCAGAAGGGGCAGATGTCAATGGGAGAGGTATTTTCCCATAGGGAATGTCTCTGTGTAGCCATTGGCATGGAAAGCCAGGATAGATCCTCTCACTGCTCCAGGTCACAGCTACCTCGCCCCATGGATTAAGCTCTTTGTCCTCCTTGCCATGCTGGACTTGTCCTGGCTTTTACCCTGAGGCTGCTGCCACACATCCAACATGTGTAGGGTTCCCAAACCTGCTTCCCATCACCCCAGGGAGCAAGATCCCTGGTTGTGGAACCCTTCTTCTTCCCCAGGGAATGGTATTTCAATGTATTATATAACTAGAAGAGTTATATCCTCAATCACTATCTCTGATCAGAATCTACACTTATTCAAAGGTGGAAAAACCCCAGATTTCCTTCTTTCTTTCTTTTTTTCTTAATTTTACTTGTTGATTCATACAGTATTTTCTGAAGAGCATCTGCTCTTGCTGCTATGTAAAGATTGACAATCTGGAGCACCATAAAGAAAATGGTATTGGAAATATTTGCTCAGTCAAGTCTCGGAGGCACTAGGCTGTCCAAAAGTGTTAATGCAGGCTGGAGCTGAAGGAGCCTTTGCAGCTCCAACAGACATATTCGTTTTGAAAGGTGTTTCTTTGAGCATTAAGCCTTTCTCATGCTACATGCTGTTTGCACTCTTTTGTCTTACAAACCTTTTAAAACTTATCCCAGGACACTTCAAGTTGAGGCTTTTGCTTTTTGGGGGTGGTTTAGGGTTTTTTGTCACTGTTTTCTGTCTTAACTCGGAGAACTAAGAACTGATGAAGGGCTGGGTGTGCATTTCCAAACCCCTCTAGGATGGTTTTAGAAATGATATGGAAAGAGGAAAACCAAAAGCACATGTTGCCAAAAGTGTACACATTGTACATTGTTTTGTATGGTTGAAGTGGCAGCTTTGAGTGTATTTTCAAGACGTAGAGGGAGTACTTTAAATGAATCATAGAATCCCAAACTGGTTTGGGTTGGAAGAGACCTTGAAGCTCATCCAGTTCCAGCCCCCTGCCATGGGCAGGGGTGCCTCACACTAGACCATGTTGTCCAAGGCTCTGTCCAACCTGGCCTTGAACACTGCCAGGGATGTCACAAATATACTCAACAAAAGGAAGAAACCTGGTTTCTTATGATGATGCTTGAGAGATGAATTATGATATTGTCTTTGAGATTTGTTCTGGGCCAGATATTAGTATCTCCACTTTTAGGGTCAAACCCCATGATTTGGAGAACCAAAAAGCCAGAATCTTTCACAAAGGACTAAATACATTCTTCAGAAAGAGCTGTGTGATTTCTGAGCTTCACTCATGAATCAAGAGATGTGAACTTGTGTTCCCAAGATATCGTTCCCCCCAGCATCCCTGGGTATCTCATGCACATCAGGCAGTGGCTGCTGCAGACAGGGAAAGATGGGATCTGTTTCCACAGGCTGTTCTTTAAGAGGGAAAATCTCAGCCTTGAGCATGTCAGCTCACGTCTGAGAGGGCATGGAGGAGCTGGCATGGAAAGACTGCCTGCTCATTGTCTGCTCTATAAATAGTGCCATTAAATCTGACTTTTAAAAGCACTGAAAAGTCCTGAGACGAGACATGCAGCCAGGAAGCATTTATGGCTGGGGTGTATCTGCCTACCAAGGTGAAATGCTGACGCATCTGCTGCTCAGCTGCTCTGAGGTTACCATAAAGCCCTGAGAAATGGCAAAACCCCAGTCCGTGTAATGGGACTTCTGCCTGTCTGCTGCCTGGGTGGTGGGACAGCACAGGGAGGGATGGCGATGTGGATGCGCTCCACATCTGGGCTGTATCTTCACCTTTCAGGCCTGCCAGAAGTTGGTGTATCCACACTAATCAGCAACACCTTGGTTTAATATCCACTGAAACAGGTTTCCCATGCTTCACATATAAAATGCTGTATCAAGAACATAGTAATGTTCTTGAGCCAAGGCTATTTGGGCAGGAAGATGCTAACGAAGCGTGACTGAATCCATGTGAATAGGAAGTGTTTGCTTGAAGGAATTAAAGCAAATCGGAAATAGTGAAGTTCACTGATTAGAAGCATTATTGCATCTCTCTGGTGGTGAAACAGCAAGTGGCAATTTCTGCTCCTTTCTTCATAGGCCCCACGTTACCTTGAGGGGATTGAAAGGATTCCTACACTGAAGGTAACCAGGTGGAGGATGCAGGGAACTTCAGCTGCAATAAAGGTACCTGTGAGTGATTGAGTTATTAATTTAAATAAATATAAAATCATATATTAAATATATATAAAATATAAAACATATATACATATTTTCTATTTAAATAACTATGGGAGCAGTGCATGTACATCATATATCAACCAGAGGCAGTGTTGCCTGTTTGGAGCTGGCAGTTTGCTTTCCAACTTCTTTGCACCATGCTTTTCTCAGACTTGTGCTTTGAGTATTTAGAGCTGCAGGACCAAGTCCTTTGCTTCTTTTCTAGCAAACACCCCTGCATGGGGTGGAAAAAAGATGTAAGAGAGAAAGATGGCCCTGTTAATCCTCATCCCTTCCCTTTTAAAACAGGAAAGTCTGGGATTTGCTTCTAAGGAGAGATGCTAACGGACTGGGAATGATTGTTAATATACCACTTTCTGAGGGTAAACAGTTTCTTGATCTTCACCTGGAATTCTCCTTTATCCCACTCTTTTGCATTGCTTTCCTCTCATGGCAAATATACACTGGTCTTGGTGTTTGTCTCCTGTGAACTGAGCTCATGAGGGGTTGTCAGAGATGGTTTTGTCCCAGAGCGTTCCAGGGGGATGAGTGTGGGGCTATGGGTGCTACAGAAGCCGTGTCCCCGCAATGGAGCTGTGATGGGGCACCGGCCAGAGGAGCTGAGCAAGGGGGTTTGTGTGTCCATGTGGGCATAGGAGATGGAGATGGAGCTGCTGGTGCCCCAGTGCTCTCCCAGGGCAGTCTTGAGAAGCACAGACACAGCCTGAGGTGGCTTTGGTTGCCTCAACATGGTGTCACTCCTTGCCCCATCATTGGTGCAAGTCAGCAGCACTGAGGGATGAGCTTGGGCTGGTCCCAGCCCCATTGCCCACTCCCACCTGAAAGGTGGCTGTTCCCATGCTTGCAGGGCCTCAGAAACAGAGGGGACAAAACCATTTCTTTCCTTTCTCTTCCTGTGCTGCTCCCTGAGGCCCATTTCTCCAGCAATTGGCTCCTTCTGACTCCCTCTTTCCCTGCTCTTCTGGCAACCACATGGCTTTACAATGGCAAAACCCAAAAAAGCAGTCCCCAGGCAACTATTTGCTATAGGCAAACCATGGGGCTTTAATGGACTTACCTCAGCCCTGCTGGTAAATAATTTATAGCAGACAGTAAATAAAATATGTTTGTGTTCTTAAAATATAAAGGAGTTGTCAGCCAGCAAACACCCGCTGGGGAGGAGTTAACCCACGACTTGTCCCACCATAGAGATCCTGGCCAGGAATGAGACTTGCTGGGGGAAACATCCAAACCAAGAAGAGTTTGGCTTGGTGTGGGAATGGGGTTTAGAAAGGCTGTGCTGCTGGGTGTGTGCATCCATCCATCCATCCATCCATCCATCCATCCATCCATCCATCCATCCATCATCTGTCTGTCCATCCAGTGTGGCATTTCCGAGGTTGCCTCCTCAAAGCCTTAACCATGAAACCCAAGTCCTCACCACTTAACTTGCATTTCCAAGGCACCCACTGCAGCCCCACAGTGTCACCAAGCCTCAATTTAAACCCGACCTCTGTCACTAATGGCATTAACAGGAGCTGTAGGGCTGGTGGCAGCTCGGAGGGCTGCAGAGGGATGCTCAGAGAGGGATGCGGGATGCCTGCGGGGAGGGTGCAGGGTACTCAAAGGCGACGGATGGATGGATGGATGGACGGATGGATGGATGGATGGACGGATGAATGGATAGATGGATGGATGGATGGATGGATGGATGGATGGATACCCGGGGAGTCACAAGCATGCACAGAGATGGGTGCAGGGCCACAGCCAGTGCCCTGCAGGCGTGGGGGGAAGTTTGGGCTGGGGAAGGCGGCAGCAGAGATTTACGATGCGGGAGGACAGAGCGTGAAAGCAGTATATCATCATCAGGTTGGGCTGAAAGAAAGAAAACATATCTCCAACAAAAAGCGGGGCTTCGCAATTCAGCTGCGTTGTTAGGACAACGCAAACTATCCTTGAAATGATTAGTTCCACTTCAAAGGCATTTACATTCAACAGGGGCAGACGCAGCCTCTTTTTATGTCGCCAGAGGAGGAGGGAGAAAAAAATCATAATAATAGGAAAAATGTAAAGCCAAGGAGGAGGTGGGGAGGTTTTGTGCTAAGGGCAGTCATATGTTTGCTGCTCCTGTTTATTTTGCCTCATTCAGGGGACACTTGTATAAGATAAACAGAGAACAGGCAACCGCAGGGCTCTGGGGCTGCTGGCTGGGGTGGTGGGCAAAGAGCGGTCCAGGCAGGCAGCTTGGGGGCTGCACTCGGTGTTCCCCACCCCTTAAAATAGGAAGGGAAAAGGCAACAGTTAAAAAAGAAGAGAGAAAAAGGCAAACCCCCCCCTCCCCGACCTCAAGAGCTGTCTCTGCCGGGACGTCCATTATTAACTTGAGGAAGCGTGACATACGTTTGGTTAGATCACAAAGACTCCGGGTATCCTGATGGAGTTTGGGAACTATTTGAAGCCTGAGGTGTCCCCGCGCTGCCCGGGAATGAGGTCCTGTGGAATAGCCTGGGCTGGGATGAAGTTTTTACACCTGAAATCATGCACCTAAACTGCTTCCTAGAGGCCTCTGCATGGGGAAAAACCATTTGGTGTGTTCCAGGTTATCCTGATTGAGAATGAAGGAGGAAAAAGATGCTGGGATTAACCCAGAGGCAACATTTACCAGACTTCCATCACTTTCCCAAACCCCACTCCATCTCCTTTCCCCCTCATCATTTTTTACATCCAAATGAACCTAGTCTGATTTCAAAGAGCATCACTTATTTTAGCTCCCACATTACCTAATGGGGTAACGGTGTTCCCATCCTGCCTAGTGTTGGAAGTCAAAACGCAAGCATCAGAACACTGAAATGCAAACTATGGAGCCTCTGTGCTCCTATGCTCCTGTGCTGATAAAGGAGTTTCCCATCACCTGAAACACGTTGTACCAGCACATGTATTGCATTAATGAGAAGCTTTGCTTTGTCCCTCTGTCCCCAGTTTCTGCCTGACGTTTTGCAGCTCATCCTTGCATTATTCCTCATCATTCTATAGAGGAAGAAAACTGGAGTGGTCAAAGATCCTGGGCAAGAGTTTCCTGAAATATTTTGTCTCCCACAGCTATCTCAACACATATGAACTGAATTATTCTCAACACTGGTGCTGATCAAAACTCTTCCTTTCAAGTCCCTTCTGTGGGGAGGTTAACACTTTGCACATTTGAAACCTAACAACTATAGCTGGGCTTTTTGAAAGGCATTTCTAAAGGTGTCGTGAACATTCTAATGCCTGCACCCACAAACTCTCTGCTTCAGCCCTATTGCAAAGCCAGACATGAGGATGACCCCAGCTTTATGAAATAAAGAGCGGTGTGCAAGTTAGTGTTTGGAAATGAAATCCTTATTCCAGCTAAGCTGTAGCTGAAGTCAAGGTTTAACTGCTCCTTGGTTTAGGTTATAAACATGTATGTGAGACATTCCTGACTAATCCAAGGAGTTCACTTCCCTTTTTTTCCCCCCCTTTTCACTTTCTCCCCCTCTTTTTTCATCAGCCTTTTTCTCCCTGGCATGGGAATGAGGAGAGCTGGAGAAGTCAGCTCTCCCTTTTGGTTACTGTCACACAGGTTTTGGTCATCTCAGGTATGTTGTTTGCTCTAAAGAGCTGTGGCCCTACGAGGACCAGTCTAGTGCTGGGTCTTGTTTGGATGATGTGGGTTGAGGAATTGTGTGCTGCAGCAACCAGAGTATAAAGATTAGAAATGGGCTTGGCTCTGACATCCACTCTTATGGTGGTGTTGGTTGCCAGAGGAAATGTGGCCAAACGTGCAATGGCATTAGAAGGAAAGAAAAGTGGTGATGCTGACTTATTTTAGAGGGCAAAGGTCCGAGCATTGGTGCTGTGGAAAAAGAAAGAAGTAAAACTAGAAACTCCTAATAAAAAGGAGATAATCTTGAGAATGAATACAAAGGAGATAGCATGGAATGAAAGTCAGATGGGACAAGAGGGGAACCAGGGCAAGCGCTGGCTGCTGGCTGTGCGAGGGGCACCGCAGCACAGAGATGAAGCTGCGAGCACTGCCAGCCTGAGACCCCTCAGCCAGCGGTGTTAGTTTTCATTCCTAAAGATAAAGAAATGTTTTCAGTCAGGGAAAAAAAAGCTTTTTTTATTGAATTCCCTGCGAGTTCATACTTGAAAAATGTGGTTTCCATTTCTGACTTTCTTGGTTTATGAAACACTAGAAACACGAGAGCTTTTCAAATCTGCCCAAGAACGAGGGGAGTTACACAGTCGTTCTGTCATTTACTCCATCATTTCAGAGCTGCTGTCAGGAAACGAGTGCTGATGCATATCTGAGCTCTACACCGTCTTCTCATGTGGACCATTCTCTCCTTACCTGTTTTGGTGTTATTCTGCCACCCTGTTCCTGAAAGATTGGCAAGGATGATGGGGCCACAGGGCTGCAGGAGGGACAAAAACATCTCTCCCCAGTTTGGTGGGGTGCTTGTAAGGAGAAACACACCAAGCAGAGAGGGATTTTCAGGCTGGTTTGGGAGGCTCTGGGCTCAAGGGGTGAGGCTGAGTTAGCCGGCAGCATCCTGTGTTCCCTGGGCTCATTTTGGTTTGTTTGCTTGGCTGCTCCATGCTGGCATTAACTAGGACCAGCTTTTGGTTCTGGTGGCTCTAGCATCATCCAAGGTGTGTTTTTGGGAACAGGAATGAGGAATATGGCTGGTGGTGAGAAATGCACCCAGTTACTCCAAGTCCCTTTTGCAGATGCACTGATTGCAGCTTCACCAGTAGTGATGCGAAACTTGGGTGAGCAGGAAAACCCTCTTGGATCTGGGGGCTCACCCAGAGGCCTGATGCTCTGCTCTGGTGCCCTTGCATGGTGCAAGCAGAGAGCGGGGAGGAGCAGGTCAGAGCACAGCGGGGGAGCGGGCCAGGTGAGGAACGCCCTTCCCCATGTGGTCTCTTCCCCCCTTGTTATCCCCTTGTCTTTGCCTTGCTCTGATTTTTGTGTGCTGCGTGTCTCCCTCCCTCCCTCTTGTCTGCGCGGCTCCTCTCCCATTCTTGCCTCGCTCCACCCTCCGTCTCTCCTGCCTGGCTGCCCCCCTCCCCTTTTGTCCTGCTCTGCTGCTCGGCATCGCTTTTGTGTGCTAATAGCACCGGCTGCCACCGACTCAAAGGATCCCGAAGCCGCTGCTATCGCCCCCCCGCCTTTAATTCAACTGCTGAGGACCACGGAGTCCTCAGTCCCGGCCCGTCGCTGTGTGGTGTGGCTGATGCCCACTCCTGGGATGCGTTTGTAGGTCCCCTCTTGCTGGGTGCAGCATCTTGGCTGTGATTGGGGTTGTTCAGCCTGGAGAAGAGAAGGCTCCTTAAGGGGAGACCTTAGAGCAGCTCCAGTGCCTAAAGGGGCTACAAGAA
>JANHGB010048333.1:0-12247 GCA_026283785.1 Coracopsis vasa
CTGGAAATATCTCTTGGTGACACGATGGATTTTACCCATCTGTGTAAAAGTGTCAAGTACTGCTATTATTTTGACCTCATTGATAAAGAAAGGATGGGTGGTCTGGTAGACTGAAGTGCATTTTGGCTGGAAGCTATTACCCTTTGAGACGACCTCTTGTTTCAAGTTTCATTGGGGTATCAGAAAAGTTACAGGCAGCATCAGTCAGGATTTCTGTAACTCACTCTTACAAAAACACTAAAATCTGCTTTATCTTCTCCAACTTGCTACTCCTCTGCATTAGTCCTAATGGTATTTTTCCTCATCAAACATAGGTTAATGGCAGGAAGAGATGTCAATCCCATTTGGTTTTACCTGACTTGTCTCTCTTTGGGTACTCATTGCATATGTAAAGCTGTACCAACTTGTCCCACACTATTAGAGAGATGTAGAAAAACTGACTGCAATACAAAGAAGGGCAGCAAAACTGATGGTAATCTAAGAGGAAGGCTGAATTTAAAACCAAGATGCCTGAATGAGGAACTATATGGCTTGAGGTAGGATGTAGATCCTTTTGATAGCCTCGTGTAGCCATTCATTTTTAGGGAGTTAAGTTAAGGTGATTTGGGCACAATTTATGTAAACTGAGTAGCAAGCAAAAGACCTGATTTACATTAAAACATCACCCAAGCAGCCATCAAGTGGTAGTAGTTTTACTATTGAAATGTGGCTCTGGAGAATTTGTACAAAATCTCCACATCTGCCCAGGCAGGGTAAGGCAAAGAAAGGCTCAGTGTGTAAGTATGAGTTTTAACCTGGAGTAATCTATGCTGATTTTCTTTTCACCAGAGCAATTTCATACCAGAAATACCTCTACAGAACCCAAGCATCTTCACCTCTGTCTAAAGTGTTCATTTACTACTGAGGATCCTTGTTTTACTCAGTGTGTTTGCCAGCATGAACCACTCTGTCATTTGTATCACCAATGCCACCCTCACCCACATGTTTCAAGGCTTGACTAATGCATGAATCTTTATGCCGCACTCCTTATGAAATGCTGTGTCCTATCACGTTGCCACAATACTGCCACTAGATTTATAGCTATAACTAAATCATCTGATCATACCACTTCTGTGCTGTGCTTCTTCCATTACCACCTAATGTATCAAAAGCATCGATTTTACACTCGTGAGCTTTCCTACTGAAGCACTCCAAGGTCTTGCAGCACTTTATTACATCCCAAGCCCACTCCCAGAGCTGTCATGCTAATGAGGCATGTGGCACTGCTTTAATTTCTTTGCAGCAGGTCACAAAGCTCAATTCTCCCCTCATGTGGGAGAACCTGGAGTCCAATTCCTGAGCTGTCATGGCTGGCTGATTTTGAATAGTGCCTGTGATGACACAGACTTGCCTCTCACTGGCCTCGCTACCACAAGGCTGGAAAGATATATGGCCATTTATGGGTTCAGAATGCTTTTCCCTATTCGCAGCATGTTGTACTTACTGAACGCCTAATATCCTTAGGTGTCCCAAATGCTGGAATTATAACCTGCTTAACCTCAATAATTCTGAGGGGCAGATTTGTCTCTCTACAATACAGGTCTTATTTAGACAGGAAGAAAATGAAACACACTGGGATTAAGAGACTAAATTGGCAGGACATCTAGAAATACCCTGAAAACCTGCAGAGATTTCAGGGAACAGAAAAGTCTCAGATGCTCCAGAAAGGAACAATATGTTTTAAGACAATGGATAAAAATTGCCTTTAATTGTGGGTCCCTTTCAACATGAGATATTCTGTGTTTTCTATAATTTTATGCCCTGCAAAGGGAATCTTTAGTTTCTTCAGTTAGGACAAGAAAGACAAGAAGTTACAACAAACTGACAGAGGAGAGATTGAGATGAGCTCTTAGGCAGAAGTTTTTCCCTGTGAGGGTGCTGAGAGACTGGCACAGGGTGCCCAGAGAAGCTGTGGCTGCCCCATCCCTGGCAGTGTTCAAGGCCAGGTTGGACAGAGGGGCTTGGAGCAACCTGCTCTAGTGTGAGGTGTCCCTGCCTGTGCCAGGGGGTTGGAACTGGATGAGCTTTAATGTCCCTTCCAACCCAAATCAGTCTGGGATTCTGATTCTATGAATATGTGCTTCAGTAGTTCCAGTAACATGGAGTCACTGGTCTGTCTTTTTGCTACACTTTCTTTGCATATGGAAAAGACTTCCATTTATAGAAGCCAATTAGTAGGCTTCCACTAATAGATCTAATTATTACATGGAGAGAGAAAAAAAGATGTACTATATCTTCTCTGCTAAAAGTTCGGGAAGACCTTGAAGACATGTTACAAATAGGCTGCCTAAACCATCCCTTCCCTACAGAGATGTGAGCACACATTGAACAACAGCAGTAAAGCCCTGAGGTACTGTGGATCAGCAGAATGGAGTGGGAGCACAACATGATTTTTCATTTCAAGAATCTAAGCATCTCCAAAGCTTGTAAGAACCAAACAATGGTCATTAACTCCAATTTTATTCATGGAAGAGTCAGGCACCAGCATTGGGGTCACTTGGCCAAGGTCACAAACTGTCACCAGTCACCCAGTGTTCTGCCTTCTATGTCCAGCCATGACTTCCTACAAATCACTGGCCTAGCAGTCGAAGAGTTTGAGCTAATGCCATTCATGCATTTAAAACACTATACCAGCTATTCCATCTCTTTTGAGTTGGTTGTGGGTTTTTTTGTCACAATTCACATGGCAGGAATTAAACAAAACTTTAACCCTCAAAATTCTGGTGTTTTCCAAGCTGCCAGCAAAAATTAATTCTTATGTGGGATGTCTATACCAGGGCTTGTAGTCCTCAAAGGCCTAACCCAATTGACTCTTAAGGAGCTATGACAGTCTTTCATATAAAGCCCTCCAAGATCAAAGGCTTCTTCTGTACTATAACTGTCTATCACATCAGCTTTACTACCAAGCATGGGCACTAAGGGCTTGGTCCTGCTGTTAGACACATGGTTAAGGATTGCCCTCTGTTGAACAAAACAACCCTACTGCTTTGCACCCAGGTACACATGGGAAGTAACTTCAAAGGATACACCGTGGTTCATAGACACACAGCAAGAAGCTGCACTATCCCCTCATGTCATGTTCCAAATATCATTTTTCAGAAGACTTGTGCTGTATCCACAGAAGGCACTTTTTCCTCTGAGTTCAAGCCTCAAACATTTTAACCCGATCCTTTCCTTTCTACTCGGAGCCTCAAAGCTTCCACCCACAGCACCTAGAGCTATCATCACTTTAGTTGAAGAACTTGTTGGGGTCACACGATGGTTTGAAAGCTGTGGTTGAGATTAATAGTGTGTTACAATAAACACAGTGAATAATGCAAAGTGCAGAAACGATGGAGGAGGAAGTGGGGGGAAACATCTTCTGAGGCTATGCAGTTATGGGATGTTTAGTTTGAAAGAACACACAGGTCAGAGCGAGACTTCTGGCATCTTCTCCCTTACAAATTAATCACTGCTTCAGAGTGACCAGCAAATTTCAGCTTATAAATAAAGTTCAAAGCTCCCAGGTCTTCATTTTGAGATGGAGACATATGGCTTGAAAACAGCTAATGGAACAAGCCCTCCCAAAAATTTGAGCTCATTCCCAGCTGAGAGATCCATTTCATAGGAATAACACAATGCAGCCTCGAGTACACGAGCATCAGACTTCTTTCCTGTATTTTAAAATACTTTGCACTTCCACACCAGCTTTTATCTGGTGCATGTAAAAAGTTGTAATGAACTTCAGCTATGAATACTCCAAGTGTAGAAGACACACAAGCCTGCAGAAACTGAGAGCATACACATGCTCAAGAGATGATCCACACCCAGAAATAACAATTCAATGCTGTGCACCCAGAAATCTCAAGAGATTTAAAAGACAGTATTACCTTACTCTATGATGTCCACAAGTGATGGAGCCATGGGTCCCTTTGACTACTTATTCACTGTAGTGTAAACCACAGCTAGCTCCAGGAATATTGTACAGATGAGGGAATAGCTTGGAAAGATGCTGAAGCCATTTACATATCTTCTATTTACAATGGAGAAAACTGAGGTTAAGTTTTTCAGCTGAGAAGCCCATGGCAGAAACCAGAAGGCTGAATTCCTACTACTTGCTCCAGTCTCTGGACAACTCTGCCTTCAATGTTTTGTTCTTCTAAAGCTGCCCAGAAGCATTTTTTCCACACTGAATCTGCTCCTTTGAGGGTTTTTTTTCATGTTAGTCACAAATCTCTCAGTATAAGCTGAGGTAGACCAAAACACTGGCAGTTCTGTAGTGAAAAAAGCATCTAATGGGCCATAAATTAATGTTTCATTTCCTTTAATAGTGTAATGATTAATTCCTCCTTCAGAGCAAGATTTTGTTGCACTACAAAGAAAGAAAGAGGGGGTTTTAACATCGAAAAGGATCAAAGGCAGAATGGTGCTATTTTTTGTTTGTGCTCTTATACCTTCATTCTTCAAACAGATTCTTCTCCCCAATTTTGTAAAGAAAAAGGTAAAAGAAAAAACACCACAATCCATCTCAGATGAGACCTTGCACAGCTTGTCAAGTTGCAACCCACAGTGAATTTTTACTGCAGATATAAACCTCTGAAAGTAGGGGTTTCTAATGGAAATGCTGACATAACCTTAACTATACCAATGCTGCTGTAATGCTCAGGTTACCAGGAATATTTCTGCTGCCAATTCAGTTTAACAAGTCTGAATGCATATAATTTGTTCCAGTTGTCTTTCCTCAGAGTGGGGCTCCTTTGTGCACACTTTCCAATGTGGCTTGCATTAAAAGAAAGGGGGAAAAAAACCCAACCCTACTACTATGTAAATTCATATACACCCTGATAGGGTTTTATCACATCTAAAAAGCTATAAATCTGCTTTAACTGATTCAGCGTGTTCCCTCCTGGCCTGGAAAGGTGACTTGTTTCATTGGTACCCTTCACTGAATGTGACAATTGTAACCTTACTTTGTTCTCTTTGGGATATTTAGTCTCTGCAAAAAGAAGCTTGACTTTCTGCATATCCACGTTATCCACTCCTGACCAGACACCCTCCTTATGTGAGCCAGAAGGATTTCAGCTGGGTCAGGATTTGCCCCTCTTGAGGAACTTAATCCAAATGCCTCTCACCCATATCAGCCATAAGAACCTAATCCAAATTATTTGCTTCTCACCTTGGCTCATCCTGAAGGCAAAAACCTGGCAGGTTAAACAAATACTCTCAGGGTGCAAAGTGAATTCATGGGGCAAGAGCTGAAGTGACAGCAAGGTAAGTGGGCACTTGCAGAGCTCCATGTCTTTCAAGAGGTCTGCAGCTTGCACACTGAAATCTTTCCTCCTGGTAGGAAGAGTGAAATGGGAGGAAGAAAAACTCAACAGGATGGCTCCATCACTCAGTGCATAGGAGCACGAATAATTCATGATCTGATCCTGCCTCACATCTGCCAGTTTACTCAATCTTCAGGGTCTAAGAAGCACTGGCTGATGCTTGGGAATTCAAAACCTGAACCTTGTTGTCGTCTTTACAACACAGATTAATTTGGAAGAATGATTTGAGGATGCATTTTCCAATGTCAGTGAATTTTGGAATTGTTTCAGGGAATTCAAGTAGATGGTAACTGTGAAAATGAAGCCAAAATGACCAGATTGAGGCTCCCAAATAGCTTCTCAGGCTCCTATGGTCAGCCACAGCTCTTTCCACGGTGAATTGCAAAAGAAGGAATCTCCTCAGGATGATTCAGACCCAGATAGCCTGAAATGCCTCAAACTAAATTGAAAGCTTATGATTAATAAGTCTCTTGTTTAGTTTCCTGACTAAAATTAAAAGGGAGGAATTTAGGTCACAGTTTCTCAGGCTGAACTCTGAACATGTTCCCAAATAAGAGGATAAATTGAATGAAAACTTATGTAAAACTGGCTTTCAAAGTACTGTTTTTCCAAGCACCTCTCCTATAAAAATGTTCTTTTATTTAAAAGTGTTTTTAAAACTATTGTTAAATTAAACATCTTTTAAACCTTTCTTCTCTTTAGGATGGTTTTGCCTCAACTTCTGAAATGTTGGGGCAGTTTTAATAGAGAACAGATTAATTCAAAGAAGATTTTTAACGTTTTAAAAGACACTTGGAAAATGATTGACTCTATCTTCCTATTCCTCAGTTTCCCTTCTGTAATTATGAATTACTATTATAAGTAACACTGAGTACTAATGGACTCTGCTAATCTCTGATAATGGATGCAGAGATTAATTGTTATTCTTACTTAACACACTTACTTGAGTAGTAAAGAAAGAAGAAACAGAAAGCAGTGTGCAAGGACAAAACACAGCAAGAGAATAGACCCTCCATCCACAAGCCTTTTTGGAAAGGAAAAAAGAAAAAGCCTTACATAAAAGAAAATCTAATTTAGTTGGGATTTATTATTAATTATTAGATGAGCAAAATATCAATTATTAAGATTACATTATCAAAGGTTCTTTTGCTCTCCCCAGTCAGATCCCTGAAAATTCTCTACTTCTAAGAAGCCTTCCATGATACCATTCTTTCTTTGAAATGCTTTAACATTCAGTGTCTTTCGAGCTCCCTGCTGCAGTTTGATTTCTCTGGAACTGCCTCTTCCATCCCAGTGTTGTAAACACCTAAACCTCTGCTTGAGCAGGACTCCTGCAGGACAACTCACATGTCTGAAGTTGGACCTGAAGATCAGAGGAGTGATTTCTGAAGCCAAGCAGGCTGATGCTGAGTTCAGCCTTTCAGCTGGTCACGCTAGGCTGCAGAATGAGTCTGAAAACAGCAGTCTCTGTGTGGCAGCACACAGAGTATTGAGTACGTACATAGACAAATTAAAAACTGAGCAGAAAGTGTCCTGTATTTCTGGAAGATGACTTCTTTTTAGATCCTGAAGAAACTCAGCCATTGCAGCAGTGGTGGCAGATGAGCTGCTCAGTTACTTGCTGTAAGGGGGCAGAAATGTGCAATTTATATCAAATTAAACTATTTGATAACAACCAAATAAGGCTACAGCAGTTCCTTCATATCTTCATAAATCTGAGCCAAATCATTCAATGAAAAGATAGAAAGCTCTTTCTGAGGGATGGGAAAGGGAGGTGAATTGCAAATGGCGATTGTCTTTAACAGCTCAAGGCTGATCATTAAAGACAAAAAATAATAGACAGAAAATAGGGCACATCCTTTAGGTTACAAATCAGGAGATCTAAACTGGTCCTATTAGAAATAAGAAGGAAGATCTTAGAGGAACTTGTTGCTTTAAATTCCCCAGCACTCTAAACAAAGAAAAAGTGGCAAAGGCAGTACAGGAATCTGCATTAACTCCTTACCACGGATTTTGCTGGCCAAGTGGCTCATTCATGCAGATCCCACTAAGTAGAAGCAGCACATATTGGGTTTTTTCAGCTCCTGGGGTCAGATTGATCCTGATTTGGCCTATTTTCCACTGAAATCAAGGCTTTTACGGAAGTCACACTCGTCTCCTAGGTTTTAACCCTGGAATATTGATGTACTCAACACAGTTTTCCCTCCTCCCATCCACTGAGAAAGCAATCTGTTCCTGAGGTGAGGGCTGCATTGTCCACGCTTCACACAACGCTGCACACTCATCTTGGAATTCAAAGTCTAATCACACTGTGAAGCCTGCCTACCTCCCATTTCTCCCTCACTCTTTCCAGCAGCAGTGTCACTGTGGGTGACTGGCAGCGTGACCCTCCACTGCTGCTTCTATTTGTGAATAAATGCCTTCAGTGGTAGAAAAGAAACAGGACTGGTTAATCAGTAGGGAGTTGTTGGAATAAGGATGTATTTGAGGGAGAAGCCAAAGAAATTGGGATGCAGATATTGAGAAGTGGGTAATAAGGCTCCAAACTGTATTCATTCCTTTCTACAGACTTTAGCAGATGTTACCTCCAGTGCCACCTAAGTACTTCCTAGGTCAGTTTTAGTTTAGTTTTAGAAGTGATTCTGGATTTTGTGATTCTCATCTCAGAGGTTGTTTCAAATGTCTACATCCAGCCTTCCTGTCTGCCTAATATGAGTGACTTAGAGAAACACACCAGACCCCACAAAATGACAAAAGCACACTTCACACTGAGTGCCTGCTCACTGATGAAAGAGCTGGAAGAAGTCAGGCACTTCGGCTTTTACTACAAGGCAACACAGTGAGTGTTCTCAAAGGAATTTAGATGTCAGCTTTCACCACATTTCATATATTTTTCAAAATCTGTTCTTTGTCACTCTGCACATCAGCTCCCCATGGGGATAACAGCCATTTCCCTACCTCACAGCTGTGCTAAGCAGAGATGTACCTGCTGACGTCCCCAGTGCCACAGCTGGGGATGCTGAGGGAAGTGGACAGTGATGGGCAGACTGACATGCTCTCCCTAAATATCATTCCCTAGAGATATGGTCAATTTCTTTTTAACTTCTTTTTTATGTTATTTACTAGTTCAACTGGAACAGAGCTGCTGCCACCAAGCTAATCTTCAACCTCTACAACCCTCTTTTTGGCTGGCTCTCGACCTTTCCCAGCCTTCAGCATCCTCCCTACAACCCCACTGGCTCGTGCTTCTCCTCCCACGGCACTATCAAAGACTACATAGAATAATGTTCTTATCCAGCACAGCATCTGGTAGTTTCTTAAAACAGATTAAAGATTGGATGCCTATAGACAGTTCTGGCTTCTCATCAGTAACACATATATATATACCTACATACTATACTCATATACTGACTGATGAGGAACCTGAGCAACTAATTTGTGTTTCTGAAAGTCCACCAAGGCGGTCCACTTTTCACATAGTGATAAACCCTCAAATCAGGAAATTAAAAGGTTTCTGAAAGGAAACATCCTGAAAAGTTTGAGAGTTGGGGTTGTTTAGCCTGGAGAAAGAAAAGCTCTATATGACCTTTGAATACTTAAAGAGGGCTTACAGGGAAGACAGAGAGAGACTTTTGACAAGGGCCTGTAGGGACAGGACAATAAAAATGGCTTTAACCTGCCAGAGGGGAGATTGAGATGAGGTCTTAAGCAGAAGTTCTTCCCTGTGAGGTTGCTGAGGTGCTGGCACAGGGTGCCCAAAGAAGCTGTGGCTGCCCCATCCCTGGCAGTGTTCAAGGCAAGGTTGGACCCAGGGGCTTGGGGCAACCTGCTCTAGTGGAAGGTGTGGCAGGGGTTGGAACTGGATGAGCTTTAAGGTCCATTCAATCAAAACCAGTCTGTGATTCTATGAAACTGAGACATTCACTTCCTAGTTACTTTGGATATTTTTAGGTAACATAAATACTATTCCAGAGTTGACATATATAAAACCAAAAGTGAAAAGGTCCAAGTGTGAAAATTCCTTTTTTCCTTAAAATCAAGTACCTGCTGATAGTATAGGTACAATAAAAGTTATGGATTTCTTAATGCTCTAAATTACTTTTACTAAGTAAACACCAAACAGTAGCTTGTAATACATCCAAAACTAAAAGCCTGAAGAGCCTCCTGCATATTTAAATACTTATTAGTTTATTCCAGCCCTCATTTGAAAGTTTAGTTGGACATTTTTCCTGGAAATGTAGAAATAATATTAGGGGTATTATTACCTTTCTGGAATGAAAGGAACTTAGATAAAGAATAGCCTACTGTATCTTCAAAAAGTAGCATGTTTCTTAAGTTCCAAGTGCGTTATATTTGCTATTTACATGGGGATTTGCAACAGCAGCACTGCTCCCTGGGTGTTACTTACTTTGGATGGACTTCTCTAAGGCTGAGTTTACACAGCTGTGGAAGGAAAACCTAGCCACAATCAATTAAAAAGTGCAACACAAATCCTTTGGACAGCATTCTCAGGCTGTCCTGCTGTTGAGACAGCTACTATTCTCCCAGAATGAGTGCTCTAACTGTATTAAACTTAGTCCTAACCAAAATAAGCTTTTACTAATTTTCACCATTTAAGGAACATAAAGACCTGCCTTTGTCATTTAAAGTTTAAGCTGACTAAGCCCCATAGAAACAGAACCTTAAGGAACTCAAGCAATTAAATCCATTTACAGAGGTCAGAAGAGCCTTTGGGTTTTAGACACGATGGGCTTGTATGGTCTGTGCTTCTCATTCATGTGAACTCTCAGATTATGGGTTTGTAGGTGGCATTAATAAATCACCTTTGTTTTCCTTCTGATAGCGGAGTGAGGCTGAGCTGATCCTAACAGTCACCAGTGTGCTGGCATTACCTGCACTCCTGATTACTGAACAACTACAATAAGCACACAAATGAGACCCCAGACGCCCTGTCTTTGTGTGGAACATATTTATTACCAACCTGCTGAATCCTACACACAAAGAAGGCCTCAGGGAATGTTGTATGTCTACAAGCCAATGCAAAAAGCACTGAGGAAAAAAAAAAAGAGACAAATAACCAGGTAGCTGAAAAGCCTAAAGTCTAACTAACTCACCAGTACATCAATAATACAATAATGTCATAAGCCCACGGTGGACTCTGAACAATGTTTTTTTCTGTTGTTCAGCTAATTAGTAAAAGAAGAGATTAAGGTCTTTAATGCTTTCTCTTTCTTCCCTCTTTTTACCTGGAGGGTGTGCATGTATCTGTACATATATATTCCCTAAATGACCAAAGTACATACGTTATGGTGTTGAAAACACAAGGTGGAGTGTGAGTTTGGCTTTATTTCCAACAAGAGGGTCATCTACATGATTTCAATGAACTGTGACTACAAGGACTCAGATGTGTGTGTGTATATATGTGTGTGTTACAGGGTCGGAGGGGAAGGGGAAAGCTGCACGGAGGATATGAATTTTAAGCAGTTTCCTGAATGAATACAACACTGTATTTCTCCCTACTCTCCTTAGGATGACAATTCAGAGAGATAACCTTCTCCTTTGAAAAAACCCTGAAGGAAAAGTTTGTTTTTACCATAACAAATGCAACAAAAGAAAAGAAGAGGGAAGCTGGGAAAAGAGAGAGAGAGGGAGGGGAAGTTCGGGGAAACAAATTAAATGTCAAACTTTCTCTCCTTACTTGGAGATAACAGCATAAAAGGAAACCTTCTCAGAAGCTTAACATACATGCAGTTAAGCCATTGCCAGCTGCAGTAAACCTCTCTCTCACCTTTCTTTCTCTCTTTCAAGATATCTTTGAATGCCTTCTCCTTCATCATAAATCAGACCTGTGAGCAATTATCACTCCAGCCGGATGGCAGTGGCCTGAGTGGCCACTGCTATTCCAGGGCTGTAATCTGCACTTCCTCAGGTTACACTACCCTTGATGAAATTTCACATTTCTCTGCCAACGAGCGTTAACTTCTCCATTTAGGACTCATTGTCTTTGCAGCAGAAAGCTGTGAATCTCATTCCTCCTCTTGAAACTTGTTTAAGCAGCACTGTCCATCCATGGAGCGAGCTGAGCACTCTCCATTAGGAGTCTTAGAGCATCTCAGAGCTCTGAGGGAGCACAACAGGGTTGTGCTGCCGCCTCAGATACTTACCCTGAGGGCATCTCTCAGAGCTTCTAAGGGAGATAGGGACGCAGACACCCTCCTGAGCACATAGTACTGATGCCACTGTCACAACTCTCAAAGAAACCAAGTTTTCACCATTCCCTTCTCCATCCACACACCTTTGGTGACAGGTTTCTGACAGCAATAAGAGCCTCCCGGCTGCTTGCAGGTGCTCAAGGCCTGCGGTGGTTTGAGCCCAACTGGCTGCCCTCCCCTCAACCATCACCCCCCTCACAGAGAAAGGGGATTTTGGGTCAGTTTTCCAGCCAGGAGTTAAAAATAAAGCTAAACAAAGCTCAAATCTCCCCCCTGAAAAGGTAGAACACTCCAATCTTCAACTCACATGAAGTTCCTGTTCTCTACCCAGGTACCACAGTGGCTTATCCCTCACTAGCACCCAGCACAAACCTTTATGAGGTGATCTTCCCACCACCACCTTATCCCTCTCCACACATCTTAAAACTCAAGCCCCAAACCAACCCCAAAGGGCACATCCGCACCCGCAAAAGGGAGTCAAGACAAGCAAGAAAAGGAGATATATAGAGAGAATCACTCACCATTGGCGGCGACACAGAGGTTTCCAGAGCCACTTTTAACTAGGAATGAATTAGGGACAAACTCTTCCTCAGAGTCAGAGTCCGCGGCCGGCTGGGCCGCGCCGTTGCCCAGCAACCGCCCCGGGCCCTCATTGGCCGGCGGCGTCGGGGGAGGGGAAGGGGACTG
>JANHGB010048334.1:0-15719 GCA_026283785.1 Coracopsis vasa
GGGACGGACGGGAGGGAGCTGGAAAGGAGGGTGCATGAAGGGGTAAGGGCACATCCGGGGCTGATGGAGGTTCTGAGGAACAGGTCTGGGGATGACTTCAATTCTCTGGATTTTCTCCACAGGCTTTTCTACAGGAGGGCCGATCCGCTTGAAGCTGTTCTCTGCAGAGGGGACAGAGACAAGAACCAGTCACACCACAAACAAGGCTTGCATTGGCAGTCAGCATCTTCCACTCCTGCATGTTCCTTAAGCACACTCTACAGCACCACTGCTTGCCCTTTCCATGCTGCAGGAACAGCTTTCCAGTTTGGCTCCTTTCACCACACCACAAAGGTTTTGCTGCCCTTCAGCTACTTGGCCAAGTGGAGAGGAGAGAGGTCTGTGTATCCATCACACCCAGCACCAAGGGAGCTGGACACAAGCCTTGTGCCTCCCCACTGTCATAGCAAAGGCCTGTAGGCAACAGCACTCTAAAGCCAGACAGGTTCCCAGGGTGATGGCTTGCACTGCTCTCTGGAGCAGTGTTTTGGGTGATGCTTGGTACAGCACAGAATGGATGGAGGAGCCTGCAAACAGCCAGGCTGTGGGGAGAATAGAGTGAAGGTCCAGACTTGCCAGTGGCTGGGATCTGTGCTCTCCCATTGCCCTCAGCTTGATGTCAAAGCAGGGGTACAGACTGACTTACCTCCATTTTTCTTCCTCTGCTCCTCTTCAGCCTCTTTCTGAATCTCCTGGATTATCTTCTCATCGTCTTCCTAGAAATCACAGGAACACAAGAGTCACTGGGTTAATTCCTGCTGCAGCAACCTTCTGTCCTCTCAATGCTGCTTTCCTCTTCAGCACGTTTGCATGGGGAAATAAAAGGTGAATTCAACTGAATTGTCCTCATTTGGGGTTGACTTAGATTTAGTCCAAAGCAAGGCTGCGATGGGGGACTGCAGCACAGAGCTAAGCCTACTCCATAGAGCAGCACTAAGAGGCTTAAGATCAGTTTTCCTGGGAGATCAGGGCTAGAATCCATTGCCTGGATGGAAACCAGAGAAGTGCAACCCAGCTCCTCCCATGTGAAGCATTGCTGAAGAGCTGTTAATCTTTTAAATGGCAATAGTCTATTAAATATTTACATTACCCTGGCACTTCCAGAGCTTTTGGCCCAACAGCTGGAATTAACACAACTTAAATCCTGGCTCCAGTAGCTACACTACTGTGACGAGGCCATTTAGATCTTATCTGTAACTCTGAGGAGGGTATAAATCCCAATATGTTTCTTTAATGTCTATCTGGAGGTTATAAGAAGTCTATTCAGACCCGCTGCTCACCAAGAACACAAGGACAAGCCAGAAGTGGAAAGCATCGTTCTGCTTCTTGTCACCTTTGGTTTTCCCAACCCAAAGGAGCAGCAGAGAGACCAAACAATGCAGAGGAGCTTCAGGTAGCTAAGAAGGATGGCATTTATGCCACCATTTACTAGACGAAGGGATGGACAAAGTCCTGAAGAAGGCTGTGCAACTCCTGAGCTATCAACTGTCTGCCCCCAAGAAGAGGTGTGAAAAATGAGTTTCCTCACTGCACCACAGCATGCAACAGCTATCAGGGTAACAAAGATCACACCCCACAACTCAAGAGACAACTCCCTTTCAGTGCCAGGCAGCAGATGCTTCTGCTGGCCATATGTGCAGCGATGACAACAAAGGTCCCCCTGGTCTCTGCAGGGCTGCATCTGCTGCTGCTTCGTGTCCATTGGGATGAAACATTACCTGGCACTTTCAGAAAACAAATGGGAATAGCTAAGCTGCCTGGACAGTGTTTGTGCTCTTAATGTTAGTTATTAGGGAAGAAGGCCAAGAACAGGAGCTGCTGGTGACACACAACACCTGCATCAGGCACTCCGATGCTCCGGTGCTAAGGAGCACTTAGCGCTTGCAAACCACCAGTGGAGCAGGAGGGAAACCCCAAGCCCCCCACAACACACAAGACTCTGCCTCACTTTATCCATCCTCATTTCAGCTCTGCCAAACCCCATAAATTTCTTCCTGAACACTCTTAATGTGGAAAATAGCCTCTATTTTAAAGAGTGCTGGAACTCAACTCGAAATACACTTCATGTGTGCAGCTACATTGAAGTTATTTTAAGTCCAGCCAGCTTCCCAGCTCCAATCTCACGGTCCTGCATGTGTCTAGCATGGGAAGCTTGCTATGATGTGCCCTTCTCCAGCCTCCAGATAAGGTTTCCCTGGGAGACTGAAGTTATCTTAATCTGCAGAAAACCACCCAACTTGATACTTGCCTCCCTTTTATTCTTCTGTGAGTCAACAGTTCAAATGAAGACGTTCCAGGCCATGCTTTTCTCTTTCCCAAGCAGGCTGCTTCCATGGACTGTTAATTACAGCCTATCTATCTCCATAAAAACTGCTGAAGAATGGCTCTGCTGAGCCTATACAGAACTTCTAATTACACCCCAAGCTTCAGACTGTGATGTTCCCTGGCTGGAAAACAACGTGGGCATGCTCTGCAACAAGCACCAAACATCCTCTGCTCCTTTGCTGCCTGAGCAGCCTCTCAAAGGGTGGCCCAAAACTTCAGGACTTCATTTTTGTGCTGTTCTCAGAATACTTTTTGCAATGCTGTTGGCAATGGAGATAGCCACATCTCCCATTTTACTGCCTCTTACTGGAAAAGACGTACCTGAAAGGTTTTCTTTAGTTATAGGACAAGAAACATACCTTCAGCTCAACTGATCACCCAATCTCCATCCCTCACACAAAGGCATAAACCTCACCTTAAAGCCTAGAAACATGCAGAAGTCCCTTCTAACTGAAAAAGAAAAGCTTTTACTTTAAGTGTGTGATTAACCCTCTGAGATGGTGCTTTCCAGGGACACCCCATCCTGACACCACCCCCTGTGATGCTGCAGCCCCTGCAAATGCCGCTGTTGATACCGGTTGGTCCTGGTTGACATCAGGGGAATAGGACACATCAAACACAACAAGATCCTCCTGCAGTGAGGGCTACTCAACCCTCCCAGTTTAAACTGCAGCTGACCTCCACACTAATGAGGATCCACATAGCCATGTGCCCCCAGGGCTGGAGAGCTAGCTGCACACACACCAAGGTGATGCTGGCTTCAATTACTGCAGCTCCCAGGGCAACAGGGAACTGCAGAACAGCCAAGCCCATCTGCCAGAGCTCTGAAATGATGTCTGTCTTGCAAGGACAACATAAACCACATCACTTCAAACACAGCGGCCAGAGATCCCTACTGAACTCCATATCCCTTCTTGGTCTTCAAGAGGGGATACACCTTACAGCACACCTCCTAGATGTAAAAACATGCCAAGAACAGACCCAAATCAGGATGACAAGTTGCTCACCACTTCTGTGACTGTAAATCCCAGCAGAGATATAACAAACAACATAGAAATACAGCATGGTTTGGGTTGGAAAGGACCTTAAAGCTCATCCAGTTCCAAGCAGGGACACCTTCCACTAGAGCAGGTTGCTCCAAGCCCCTGTGTCCAACCTGGCCTTGAACACTGCCAGGGATGGGGCAGCCACAGCTTCTGTTGGCACCCTGTGCCAGCGCCTCAGCACCCTCACAGGGAAGAACTCCCTTAGATCCAACCTATTTCTCTCCTGTTTAAGACTGAACCCAATACCCCTTGTTTTATCACTACAGTCCCTGATGAAGAGCTCCTCTCCAAGGACAGCTTTGTTGCTTCTCTGCTGATAAAAGTGCATTCTCACACTGGAAGGTTAAGAGGTATTTACATTCAATCCCATACCCTGAACCTTGGCTTTGACTTTTTCTTTGCATCAGGATTCCTGCAACACTGGTATCCATTAATACAGAAAGAATAAAAATACCCTGCCCAACATGCACCTTCCTACCCAAGAAGCTGACATTACACTTGGCAAGTGCTGGATACAGAGCTCAGTTCAATACCTGCAGCATTTAGGAAAGATCCACATCCCAAATGGAGCAACACAAAAAGCAATGTGCACAGTGAGACAATTTTAGGGTATCTGTGAAGGAAAACTGGTGCCACAAGTTCTGCTTATTCCATTTTGCATCAGTGCAGGGTAGAACTGAAAAACAAGTCCCAGAGCTGCAAATGTTCACCACATACAGCAGTGATTTCTGCGAAGCATCTCTAGTTCTATAAGAAGCAAAGGCAGGGGTTTGATTCCACAGTAACTGGAGGGAGGTGACAGATTCATCCAGGGGTAAAGCATCCACACCAAAAATCAAGCTTTCACTAGCACGCTTTTGGAGTGAAAACCCCATTTAATGTCACATGGGGTGGAGGCTGCAGCACAAGCTCAAAAGCCTCTTGTGTCCATTTGCCTGAGTGGGTTCAAGTCCCTTAATAAAGGGTTAGATTATGATTCTAAGAGCCCGTTCACTGGCTGCATGGATTGAAGGGACTGATCTTGTCATGTTAACAGTCATCTTCCTGTCAGCTGCCTTGCCTACAGCAACAAAGAAAGATAAGACTAAAAGCAACCCCCAAGCCCTGGTGGGTCTCAGCACTGCCCAGCCTGCATGGGTTTGGAGCAAGGATGTTACTTGCCTCTCCTCCTGAGGGAAAACACACAGGGCAATGCTATAGCGTGGCCCTTCCCCATCCTCTGTTGCATCACGGGAGAAGGGAGGTGGCCAAGAGGAAAATGCAAAGGATCTGAGATGTATTCACCCTTCTTATCTGCAAACACTGCAGAAAGCAAACGTGGTTATGAAGAGCAGCTGCATTTTAAAGTGGCAAAACAGGACCCTGCTTTGCTCCAAAGCTGATGGTGGAATGTTCTTTGCAAGAGCCATCCCCAGTCCTGCAGTCAAAACCACCAATGTTCATCCCTGAGAGCCTGCCCTTACGATCCCACACCCGCAAAAGGGTCTCAGCATGGAGAAGGCTTTTCCTTTCATCCCTCTCCCATTGAAGGCAGGGAATGCAGTGAGCACGGAGCCAATCACAGCAGAAAGGGTGGCTCGGGTCTGTGGCTGGATTAACTAAAGAGCTGGGCTGGGTTGCTAAGAGAGGCACCTTTTCATGGCCTGTTTCAACAATGCTGCATCCAGCATCCAGGCAGGGCCCTGCACGCACAGAGAAAGAGCTGCTGGAGAAACAAACAGCCCATCAGAAGAGGGAAACACAGCAGCAAAGGAGATAAAAGCTCTGCAGTCACACAGACACAACCTCCCCCAAATAAACCCTCCTCTGCCCTGAACAAAAGTGCTCTCTGAAAGCTCTCGTTATCTTTAATTATTAAGTGTCAGAGGAAAGCTGCTGCCCGCCTCCTGAACCAGGGAAAACAAGAGACCTGGGAACTATTCCTGGGCTGCACAACCCCTCCCCTGCCTTCAGCAGTGCCTCCACCACCACTGTCTCCCCCTTTCTGGCTCTTTACAGCTTGCTTTTTCCACGTATGTGTGGCTGCAGCCGTTCCTAATAAACTTGAAATGATTTTCTTCACGACCGAGGCTTCCAAAGGACTAAAGGGGTTTTAGTTCAAATCATTCCCAGATCAGCTGCGGAGATCCTGAGCAAGAACAGGCATCGGCTGTCTCCAGCATGTTCCTCCATGCAGCAGGAAGCAGGGGATAAAAGCAGGCTGTGTTGTAACTGGAACAGGGCATCCGCAGTGCTGCAGGAAAAGGGGGGCCAGGACGGGGATGAAGCACACGCTGGCGTTTAAGACATGCAGAGTTATTGTAGCAACAGGCATTCCCTATTGATGGCTTTCTGTGAAGAGCCTGAATTAACTGTATGCTTATGATTAAGGCATTTTATAGGATGTTAAAAAAGAAGGGTTTAGGGGTGCTTTCCCCCCTCCAAATCCTAAAGGCAGTGCTGTGTCCTTCATGCATTACCTTAATGCATTTGAAGTTTTACACAGGCTTCGCTCACCATCTTCTTTTTATAATGCTAGAAGGAGGAGTAACTGCAAACACCTTCTAATGATTAGTCTTCTGCTTTGAACTTTAATGATGGGCCTTTGGGAGTGTTTTAAGAGTTTACTGAAAACATCTTAAAGTTTAAAGCCAAAAAAAGCTGCTATGTAATATACTGATAGTCCAAAGAGGAGTATGAAATGAATACATATGAGAGCAGCACCTGGTTTACCAAACAGCCGGAATGCATTAGTCAAACTGCACCACAGGATTTGTACGTACTGGTTAAAACACACACAGGTTTGCTATGGGGATTTTGAGAGGAGGGAAATCACAGCCCCGAGTCCCAGAGCCAATTCTCACTGCTCCATCCCCAGCTTTGTCTCTGGCACTATTGCATCAGCCCCTGCAGCAGCCAGCAACGTCTCAGCAAGGGGAGCCAAAGCGAGCATGGGCTTTGCAGGAGAGGAACATGAGGACTTCTGGCCAAGTGAGAAGAGCTCCTGGCACGTGTTCATATCCTGCAGGGCACGGATGAGCTCCAGAAGAAATGCAGTGATTAAGTGCTTACTGCCTGCAACCCTGGAAGCTGCTGACCACAGCCCGATTGCAGCTTGTCTCTGAGCCAGCAAATATTGCACCACTGCTTTTAAATCAGACTCCAGCCTCCTTACAACACAGGCACAAGATTTTAACTAACCTTTTATTATGGGAAATTTTGTCTGCTTTATTCTCTCCAGATCATTTGAGACAAAGACTTACAGATGCTGCAGTTCCTAGAGGACCGTCTTTAATCTGGTTTGAACCCAAGTTAATGAATAGGTTCAATTATACTTTCGCAAGAATCATTTCAGCCTCAGAAAACATTAAACACTCGGAAAAGAACAAAGGTTCCCTACTTAAAAATGAATTTTGCTTTGAGTAATGGGGAGTGAGACCCAAACCAGATCCTTCACAAAGGTATGAAATCATTCAGGTCTGACAGAAAGCTCTAACGTCAATGAAACGTGAACAGACAAGATCGTGTTACTGTGACCATGGCACTGGTGCTGCTGTGGAGATGGTTCTAAGTTAAGGCTGTATATAAGTCTATCAGAAATCAGAACAAAACCATCCTGTCACCCTCTGGAAGCCAGGCTTTGGTGCCACACGTGTGCCCTCCCCATGCTGCAGCAGAACCTAGTCCAGGGAGAGGAGTGGCTGCTCCTTAGTGATGGGCTGCAGTTTCACAGGCAATGAGACAATCCACCTCTGTACTCACATGTGTGGCTGCAAACATGTGCAGGCTCATGGCGAATACTCTCTTCCTATGTATACAGCATCAGCTGTCTACTGATTTCAACAGAAGAAATTGAGCCAAAAGAGGAAACAGAGGAGTTGAGAAAGGTACAAGATGCCGCCAATGCAGCAGGCAGCAAAACTGGGATGGGGTAATCCCTTGGATGGACATCGTCCCTGACAAAGGACAAGCCATTCTCTCTATGCCCTCTTGCTCTTCCATATCCCCATGTCAAGATTCAAATTCATTCCCCCTCTTCACGCCTACCACGTTAATCCCAGTTTCCATGTCCCATTTGAGCATGCAGATCACTCAGGTGGGATTGGGCTAGCATCACTAAGCCCCTCACAAAGGGGGATAATGCACAGAGATCTCCATCACTTGAACCTTCGAAGCCAACACTTGAGTTTCACATTATACTTTGCAGCAAGGAGAATCACCCAACTTCACCTCCCCAGCCTCCAGCCCTCAATCAGCCATAAAGAAAAGAAATCACAATGATAACTAATGAAGAGCAGTGCCAGCTCTTTGCTGACAGTGGGAAAGTTTCTTTGCCGCAACACTGGTTCATTAGAGAGCTGGCAAGGGCCTGGTGACAGTGTCCTCTTTGTGCTGCCTATTTATTTATTTATTTGGAAGTACAGGACGGGTCTTTTGGGAGGCCTCATGTTTTCTCTGGCTCTGAACGAATGCCAGCACCCAGCACAATCAGCAGCCTGATGGGAACAAAGGATGCCAGCGCTGCCGAACCCTGAATCACATCCCGGTGGAAAACCAGGAGGAGTGGGACAGGAATCTGAGGAGTGCATATCCAGGTGCCAGAAACGCTACAGGGGTGTCTCGAAAGAGATGTCTGTGTTTGGTTTAACACCTCACATTGATAGGATAATGCAGGGAATAAAAGCAGGCAAGCAGAGGGCTGGGAAGTTGGTTGCGACACTGCTGGGAAATCCCCAGGAGCCTGCAGATAGAAGGAAGAGATTTAGAGTGGCTTTTCCTTGGCTTTGTGCAAGCACAGGATTGTGCACATTCCCTGCAGAAAGAGGGGCTGGGAGCAGTCTGGCAACTGCAGCAGCCTGAGACAAAGAAGTGTTGGGAACAACAAAGCTCAGACGAGCCCTGGGAAGGCTGATCCACAATTCACATTGCTCTCCTGCTCTGTTGACATCAGGGAATTCAACTCCTGCTCCTACCTACCCTCCTGGATTCCTGCTATGGAAGACCTCTATTTACAGAGACACTGCACTAAGTTTTCCCATGCTCCTCACAGCTACAAGCTGTATTAAGTTACTACAGCTTCCCTTAGAGCTCAGTCTGTGCTTCAGCTCTCTCTCTGCAGCTGTTGACAACAGCCATGAGAACAGACCCAGCTCTAACTCCGCATTGTTGGCTTCCAGGCAGTTTTCTCCATGGGTCCATCTCTGCACAGGGATTTGCAGAGCCAGCAGCTGGATGATCTGGGCACCAAAAAGACACAACCCCCTCCTTGCCTCCAGATGCAAAGCTGTACTGAACAGCATCCCAGCTCCAAAATGAGTCCAAATAATCCCAATGCTGGCTACTGTGCCTGGTGCCAGCACACGCTCTCCACCAGCTCTTTCCACAAGCCCCTGAACAACGCTCAAAGCGCTTCCAGCCAAACCCCTTGCCTAACAGGAGCTGGTTTTCCATAAAGCAACACCACTCCCTTCCAAGTTGTGGTCAGATGTGCCTCTGTGCTGATGTAGGCTTCTCCAGTGTGTTTTTTAGCTGCCTTGGGAGAGGAAAGAAGTCAAGCTGTCTGAAGCCAACCCCCTTCCTCTGGTGGAAGGCATGTACTTCAACACGCTGGCATGGAGCAGCGACTGGGATCAGGGTGAAAAACCATTCACAAAAGTCCTCTGCTACTTACTGTGGGATCTGTCCAGAGGGAGCACTTGTCACAGTCATGGCAGGGAACGCCGGGAGACCGGAGGTGTTGGCAGAAGTGGTCGTACCCGTTAATGGCAACCCGGCAGAGGTAGCACATCTGAGCACCGCAGCGGCAGGACATGCGGTTGCAACCCTCCGATTTAATGAGGCTGGTGCCACACTTGTGGCACTTGCGAATCCGGGCTGCTGTCATTTTCTCTTCTCTGCAATGCAAGGAGAGGAAGAAGAATGAGAGGAGGGGTGTTGGAAGCCATCAGCCTGTGTTAAAGCTGCTGTTATGCCATCCCAGCCATGCTTTAACCCCCATCTCCAACGCACTTCTCCCCCTCCTCTTGCCTCCTACGCTATCCCCATGGCCCACCCGCTGTTCCAAGGAGGTCTGGGCTCAGCTCCACTTGGAGCCGACCCATGACAACTCAAGAACAAATGAAGTGAAAGGAAGTCCATCACTGGCTGCATGCTGCAGACCTGATCCTGGTTTCCATGTGAGCCAAAACACCGCCGCACCGGGCTCTGGCTTGGGAGGAATTTAAGCTGTAAGTCAAAGGGCACATGGATGCTTGACTTGGCTGTGCAGAAATAAAGCCTGGGAGATAAAGCTCAGGAAAAGCAAACCCTTGGCTGTCATCTACGAGCTAGTTTTATGTTTGCCTGTTGCTCTGGCTACAAAGCTGCCACGACCATGGTTTTTCTTCCCCAAGCCTGGCTGCTGCGCTCCAGATTTATTTGGTTTTTGTTAAATTTCAATCAGTAACTGGAAAATAATCCCATCTTTCCCCACAGAGACTGGGCTTTCCCCTGTTCTCTTATGATTCCCTACATGCGTTTTCCAGAGGTTACTGCTTTAGGTTCAAGAGATGGGTTTTAACAGAGCACAAACAGGAATGCAGGACAAAGCACAGCCCTTGTCCCCAGGAGACGTCCTGGCAGCAGCACACGCTCCAGCGCAAGGGCTCAGCTTGTGGCAGTGCTATTTTGGCACAGAATTGGAGGAAAGCCTCAGTCCTTTAATTAAAAGACTTAAGAATATAAGCTGACATCCTAAGGGCCAATTTTGTGACCGCCGGAGATCACGTTACAGTTTAATTCACAACCTACAAGTGAAATCTGATGACAGAAGAGTAAAAGGGCTGTGTTTTCATTGAGGGAAGCACAGCTCTCTGGCTGTGCTGCTCTGACAGTGGGGAATGATCTTCCTTAGCCAGGCATCTCCACCCAACTGCTTTAGAGGACCTGCAAACTCAACATGTGTTTGGGGGATGACAGGGAGGTATTTTAGAGGAGGATCATAGCAGCAAACCAGGCACAGCCCCACAACCAGCTCCATCAGCACAGCTGGAAGAGGAGGGAGCGATGAGGTAGGAACATCAGCCTTGCAGCTACCCAAAGCTCCCATGCAGTTATACCTGGCATGACCTGCATCCAGGCATTTGGAGCTGTGCTAAGAATAGAGATGGGGAGGGGGAAAAGCCCCACTTGAGACTGACTTGACTGCAGCTGCTCTTCCCTCCGCTCCTCAACAGGATGCTGCTGCTGCAGAGTTTTTTTTGGGAAGCTTTGAGCAAGGCAGGAAGTTTGGCCTGAGCTCCAGCTGCGCTTCCCTTTCCTTACACAGCGCTTCCAAAGGAAGCTTTTATTGTATCAGGCAGTGAGACTCATCTCTCCACAGCAACGTTCTGCTACAGGTTTTCCAACTGGTATTTTTCCTTATTAGGGACAGGATAACTCGCTCCTCCTCAGTCCTGTTTCCTACAGGGGAAGGAGTGGCAGGGAAAAGAAGTCATATCAAATGTGTAAAGGTTTTGTTCTGAATTAGGGATTGCAGGATGAGCAAGCAACAGTCATTCAGCCTCGCAGTGGTGAGGCTTTCCAACCCCTACTCATGCCAGACAGACTCTAAATCAGAAAGGAAAGGATTAAGCAACACGGGCAAGTCCCATTTGACTGCTCCATCCCTTATTCCCTAAAGGCAGAGGATTTTGTAGCAATGAGTGATCAAACTTCAATAGATATTAGGGAAGCACTCGGGATTTACACCTGAAAACATGGCTCCATTCTGTAACAATTCCTACCAACCAGGCAGAAACAGAGACAAGCTTCTGTAAGAAAACACATCTCCTCCCACAAAGCCAGAAAGCAGGAGCTGAGCAATCCACACATCATCTCCTCTCGGGAATCTCAAAGGGCAATCACAACTTACTGTGACTCAATACACTTCTTTGCCTCCGTGCAACATCTCCCTTCTCCCCCTGAAGCAACACTAATGGGGTTTTCTCACCTCTGAGGAGTAAGAGACACTGGGCTAAGCCAGAGGAGCAGGCTGGTCTGGTGACAACTCTCCCATGTTCTCTAATTACCTGCTGGATCCACTGCCAAGTATATTCCACAGAAAGAAATCCTATCCTGGGAGCCTTCTGACCCCTTGGCTTTGCCATCCCTAGGACCTCCCTGATGGAAGGACACCCAGCAGAACTTGAGGGCCTCTGTTAGCTACAAGAACAGAGGGGTTTCTCATCCCCTCCACACCAGAGTATACTGGTGGTTCATCCACCCCCTGTTTTTGGTTGGTTGTGGAGTTTACTTACACAGATGTCCTGTATTTGATTTCATCCTTCTCAGCCAGCTGCTCGCAGGTGAGGTTTATGTGCTCCTTCCACAACACTTGGCAACTCCGACATGTTTCCTGATGAGGATAACAAGCATTAAAGGAAGAGAAGACCCAGCACACCATTAACAGCATTAGGAACTGGGAAAATTCCACTCTCTTCCCCCACCAAGCTACAGGGTATCAGTGGAGGATGGGGCTGACAGTTTGCTATAGAGGTCTGTTCTCCACCAGGGACCAGAATAAGTCCATCAAACAATGGGAGCCATGGGTTTTTCCAAGGCAAAAGCACATAGGTACAAAGTAAGTCCTTAAGTTCTAGTTGACCTAAAACTCATGGAATTGCTACCAATTTCACCAGCTACTTCCAAGAGGAGACTGCAAAGATGAAAATGTGGTGCTAAAGGACATCAAGTTCATAGTTCCCTGACCAAAATCCTTCACCTCCATTTAAAGAGCTTTAGTTGAGCAGGGGATGGAAACCTTGCAGCTGCATCAAAACCCCTGCTTCACCATGCACACAAGCAAAGTATCCATATTATGCTTTGTAAACCCCCCCAAAATAAAGCACTTTACAGAAATAAACAGCTTTAAAAGGCAGGATGTGGACAAATGTCCATAAACAGAGGTGGAATATGAACAAATATTTACAAGTTTAACCCGAATTGCTGAACTAAGCTTACAGCAAGGGACTGAATTCCCCTGTTCTTGTAAACTCTTTAGCAACAAGGCTCTAATCCAGGACTGGTAAAGCTGTGTGGAGCAGGAGGGCTGTGGAGGCACTATTGGCAAGGGAACTTGGCCTAACACTGGGGAGAGGTTGGTTTGTTCAGTTGGTTGGCCAAAGAAAACATCATTTTGTTTTGGGTCAAACAAGAGATCTTTTCCCTTTTCATTTGAGGAAGATTAAAACCCATCCAGATCAAACTTGGAAGAAAGCACACGTTTCACAATCCAACTGTTTCATCTTCAGCATGGCTGGGGCTCAGGCTTTTCAATCCAACTTTCTCCCCCTGGCAGGAAAACCCATACGGTTGTGGAGCATCCTCTTCCCTTCCACACCAAAGAAGGCCCCAAAAGAGCTCAGCTCACACTATTACTGAAAGCTGATGTCTGCAGACACAGATCTTATTTGATTGCATGGCCTTCATTTTATTTTAATGAAGAAATTGGGCGCTTATATGAAACAGAAGTAACTGCTTAAAGACACACGTAGGCAGCAACACTCTTTTGATCACAAGTTGGACAAACAGGATGAAGACCAAAGCTTCCAAGGAAGCCACCCCTAGGAGATGGTGCACAATGGTGCCTTGTTTGTAGTTGTGCTCGCTGGGAGATGTGTAAGAGCTTGTGCTTTCCTTTGCAGAATTAAAGGCTCCTCATCCTGCCTGGTGAACTGGACATGTCTGCAGACTGCAGGGTAAAGGCTATAGTAAGATGAGAGCCAAGTGTGTGACTGTGTCCTGAAAGCTCAGCAGAGGATTTTGGGATCACTCACCTTGCAAACACATCCTTTGGCAGGCTGGGACTAGCTTCAAGGGGCAGTAAACACCTTGGTCCTATTGATCCTCATAAATCATACATCATACCTTGTGTTTTCCTGCTAAAGCTGTTAAAACAGGCACCATTGTGTGCGTGTTGTTCGCAGGTCACATCTGGCTGTTACCAGTACAGGAGGATCAGACCTGGAGCTGCTCATGTACCTCAATGAGGACTCACTTTCCCCTTTCACTCTCAACACCTGGCCACATGCCATTCCAAGATCAAAAGTGCTGTAAGGCTTTGGGTAAGTTTGACATCCACCAAGGGTTAAACCCAGTCTTTGGAGCCCTGCTACATAGACCCACGTTCACATGCCAGCAACAAAGACTGAACAGCTTTTTGCCAGAAGGGTTGGCACACATTCCAGCCAGGAGCCTACTATTCCCAATTACTGAACTCCAGGAGCCTCCTTCGCTGCTGAACTAGAAACGATGCCCTTTGGAAGCAGATGGTGCCACTTAAGACTTCCTTACCAAGCCATTCCCCGTGCCTTTTGCTACTGCCACCACCCTTGCTTTGCAGGCTGCAGCATGAAGCACAATGCTCTCCCTTGAGCTAAGGCTGCTGTCAGTTGCCAGACAGTTGTCTCCTGCACTCAGGAAAAGGGATTTCATTGCAGGCAAGGAGAAAGGGAAGAGGCATGGCAATGCAGATGCCCAAACGCGATGGGATGGTGTGAGAGAGCAGGTATCCGGTTCTCCTTGTTACTGCGACTCCTGCACAGCAAGTGCCACGGCAGCTGTGCACATTCCTGGGATCCCTTCCAAGATATGTTGGCCATGAGGAGCTGCAAAGCCCACAGGCAGCTCTGCCTGTTCCAATGCACCCCGTGGAGATGTCCCCATGGCTTCCCAACTCCGAGCATCACTTGGTGCTGCCTCTGACCGAGCCACATCCTCTCCAGAGCAGAGGAATGGACAATACACGTGCCATTAGCAGAACAAAATGCCACTTCTCCCCTTGTTCTACCCAAGACAATGGCACATTGTTGGCACTTACAGGAACCTGTGTTGGACCCCTTCACACAAAAGCAGGGAGGAAGCTCATGAATCAAAGGCTTCAGCTCTATAACCAAGGCCACAGCTCCAAGAACAGAAAAGTGACTTGAATCTTCACTCCCAGTCAAATCCACCCCACTTCACCTGATGAGGGCTTTGCACGTCTCACATGTGACCATTCTGATCTCTACAATTTCCAAAGGGCTTCTTTGTTTCAGAAACAGCTTTCCATTTGATAAAGAAACACACTCTGCCATTACCATATCCATTAACCTAAACACACAGCAGCACAGCTGATTGCTTGCAAGCACCTCATACTATTTGCATTGTAAGAGCAGCACTTGGCACTAGGACTGGCTACTCCAATATAAGGCAGTGCCTTAAACCAACACAAAGAGGGAATGAGCCCTGAAATCATCTGCTCCAAGTGTAGCAGCCACAAAACAAGTCAATACACCAAAATAACCCCCCTGCTCAACTTCTCCAGCACCTTGCGCATTAGCAAACCCTGGCCTAATGACTGGGGAAAGCAGGGTTTAGTTTTAACAGCTTTCCAGCTAAATTCACCATGTCTGGATGGTGGGAATTCCGTGTTTCTCCTGCCTTCCCCCAACCTCACAGGCAGGTACAGCTAATGCAGCTCATGCTTCTGGTGCATGGGGTGGTGTGCTTGCACAAGAGCCTTGGCATCAGCAAAAGGCTCCAAACCAGGCACGGATGCTGTGGATGAAGTATCTGCTGCCTGTTACATCTGCCCGAGCTTGGCAGGCAGCCTGGGCCAGTCCATTAATGCGCCGTGCTGGGACAGCAGAGAGGAGGATGTGATGGAGAGGGTGTTTAATCACACCCTGTAATCTCCTCACTGTACATCTGTTCGAGGTAGTGGCTCCGTTTCCTCTCGCTGGCCGCCAGGAAGCAGCCGGGATTAACACAAACATGTTTGGGTTCAGGAGGATCCTTTGTTCCCAGGGTCAGCAGCGCGGATACGCAGCTTTCTGTGCTCAGGGCCAGCCTGGCTAAGGGTGGCCAGTTTGCTTTTAGCAAGGGCAGCACAATCCTTAAACATCCTTGTTAATTGTCCCAGCACCTCAGGAAGGTAGGAGGGAGTGTTTAATGTGAACCTGCCACCTTCCTCAGCACTTCTACTGTGTCTGCAATGGATGCTACAGGCTTTAGAACACAGCTTAAACATTTTTCACTCTGCTATCTGCTAAACAACTCTCCAAGGTCCAGCCCATACATCAAGGAGGGGAAACCAAACCAAGCCCAAAACACAAGTTATCAACTGTTCCCTGCCAGTCTTCATGTCCTTCTGGCTGTTGTATGCACTGCCAGCAATGTACATCATAGAATTCCAGACTGGTTTGGGTTGAAGGGACCTTAAAGCTCATCCAGCTCCAACAGGCAGGGACACCTTCACTAGAGCAGGTTGCCCCAAGCCCCTGTGTCCAACCTGGCCTTGAACACTGCCAGGGATGGGGCAGCCACAGCTTC
>JANHGB010048335.1:0-17402 GCA_026283785.1 Coracopsis vasa
ACGAGGTCAAGCATGGCACCTCTCCTTGTCAGCTCCTCTATCACTTGCAGAAGGAAGTTGTCTTCCACACAATCGAGGAACCTCCTGGATTGCTTCTGCTGGGATGTATTGTCCCTCCAACAGATATCAGGGTGGTTGAAGTCCCCCATGAGGACAAGGGCCTGTGAACGTGAGGCTGTTCCTATATGTCTATAGAGTGCTTCATCCACAGGGTCCTCTTTATCAGGTGGTCTGTAACAGATCCCCACAATAATGTCTCCCATTGCTCTTCTCCCTTTGACCCTGACCCACAAACTCTCTATTGACTGCTCACCTGTCCCCAGATAGAGTTCCATACTCTCCAGCCTATCCCTAACATAAATAGCAACTCCCCCTCCCCATCTGCTGGGCCTGTCTTTTCTAAAGAGCCTGTAACCTTCCATTCCAACACTCCAGTCATAGAAACCATCCCACCATGTTTCTGTGATGCCTATTATATCATAAAAATCACTTGCTGTAGCACATTTAGAGGCATATTGGGGTACATACTAAAGCTGTATTGGTCCATCCAGAAAGCTGAGCATCTCCTAGCCATGAAATTATGTCACTTGCCTAAAAATGTTCAGGTTCTGGGATTCTGCAAAAGGAAAATAACAATATTGTAATGGAGATTGTGTCACTATATACACAGTTGGGCTGCTTTCTTACTAGCCTTTTTATTCTGTTCTCAGTGATGTATTTGTGAAAAATAGGAACTTTTGGTTTCTCAGATTCATCCTGCTTCTGGAATTTATTTCCTTCCTGAAGTTCCTTTTGCTGCTGGTAAGGTACTGAGTGCCACAGCAACCAAGTGATCTCACAAAATTAGACACTGTGTGGATAATACCAGAAGAAAATTATATCCCTGATAATAAATATTTTTAGCAATAATAGAGGAGAAGAACTCATGAAATAAATACGTTTTCTCTCTCAGTAAAGTCCCTTGAATATCAGAAGATTTTAATTAACAACTATCAACCCAGATAAGCTGCAGCCTTGCATACTGTGCCTCTGCCAGCAGCCAGCGTGAACGCAAGATATCCTGCAGCAAGCAGTTTGAAAATACCTGCTCATTAAAAAGTCTCTTATTAGCTCACATCGGTAAAGACTAATATAGTCCTGATCCATGAGGACTTAAGTTTTACGTCCCTTGCAAGATTATTGGTGTTTTGCTTGTTTTAAGCATTCTAAGCCTTTTCTGGGAGTCCCAAACAAGTTTGGAGTTTTTCACTCTGTGAGCAGCAGAGGGCCCTAGTGAGAGTTTGAAACAGCTGCTGTGCCAAAAAGCTCATTTAATGCCATACTGAAGAAGGGAGTGTGTTTTAATTTTTATCTTCGTATAAGGTGAGATTAGTGCTGATGAAAAAAAAATGGATTTCCAGTCCTGAAGACTGAAGTCCTTTGCCTCCCACTCATGCAAGCTTTTTTCTACAATACCCTTTAAATATTTCAAACATTCTGTAGGATCATTTTCTACCAGCCAAAACGTAAGTAATTTTCTGCCTCTGTAAGATCTTTGTCCTTTCTGTTTGCAAGACGGTTTAAACTTTTTTCCACGAATGAATAACCTGTAACTCAGTTCACTAAGGCTAACAAAATAATAATCTTTCATAAATTGACTGAAGCCTGAGAGTAAGAGCTGATCAATTAAAAAATTGTATTGACTAAACCCCATTCCCTGCAGTATTTTGCCTTTTTTGTTAAAGGGAGGAAAGGATCTGTTTGCCATTTCACCTATTCTTATATTTCATACCTTCTATTCTCACTCCTAAGTGTGACAAAAAGTGATGAATCAGGATGTCTGTTAGCCCACACCAACCAATTTCCTTCCTGCTGTGTCTGCAGAAACCCCAAATATAAGCCACCCATGTGTGTGCATGTTTGACATCCAGTTGTTGAGGTTTCAAAGAGAGGAACTGTTCTCATTTGCATCAAAATTAGAATTTTGTTATATATCTATTTTTTTTCTACTGCTTATACAACATTCAGAAGAATGCAAATGGGCTGTACAAATCCATTCTAGCATGTGAAGCAATCCCACTCTGTTCCCACAAATGCTGAACATCAGAGCAGGGAATGTACTAGAGCAAGCTGATGACACATTACCTTACTTCCACAAGAGATGATCCTCTTCTATAAATATAATGTTTTGAAGCAGATGCTTAAGTGTCATGTGACAGAAAAGCCAGAGACTCTCTGGCTTTTTGGTCATAGCAAAAGCATCTGGGTACTGAGCCTCCCAATGCTCCAGCCCGTGTGGGAAGTATTTTCAGCTAGAGGCACAAGGTTTAATCCCTTGGTTTGATCAACTGCTGAGAGCATCCTCAGCTCTCTGGCATTTCAGCTGGAATTGCTGCTCTTAAAATCAAGTCTAAGAGCATTGATGGAATCTCTCAAGAAGTTTGAAAATGCACATAGCTTGGAACAAAACACAAGCAGAGGAAGCCTTCTTTGGTTTTGGACTGTCCAAGAAAAGGCATAAACTATGCATTCACCCTGAAAACTTCCACACGGATCCTTTGGAAATGAAGTCGTAGGGATACTAGATAGAGGAAGAAACGAAGGATTTCGAAATGGATTAGCCTTATAAGGTGATAGCAAGTGGATCCTGCTTTTTCTTTCTGCGGCAGTCCAAATGCATTTGGCTACACTAGTGATGAACACGAGGGGGCAGCCAAGGAAAAGAAAATAGTCGAGGAGCTGCAATGCTCCCGCAGAGTAGGCTATTTCCTGACATTACTTTCATGACGTTCATCAATAAATGGTCATTTAAAAAGCTTTGGGAGGAACATTCTTAGAAGAAAAGGTCTTGGCATCTATTAAACCATGTAGTAAACCTGCTTAGCAAACACTTGACCTTATCCCTACTGTTCAGAGACAGCACTTGGCAGCTGAGCCTTGATCCCTGAGTAAGTGGCAGAGACCCCATGGTTTTCCCAGTTACCTTGCCAGGATCTGTGCCTGGTACGATTCTTAATACGTGAGGACAGCAGAAAGCACACACACTGTACGTTACAAAATCCACCAAGAAAGTCCAAGGATATTGAATACAAAGATGCAGAAGCCACCGCCAGTTGAGGAAGTCTCTCATCAGCAAATCCCTGGGACCTCTGAGCAGCTGTTCTGTTCTGAACATCTCCCCCAGCCAGCACACCACTTGAAGATGCACGGCTGATCAGTGAGTGCTTTTAGGAGGGATGTAAGCAAGGTAAAAATAGATATGCCTTCCTAGTTTCTAGAAATCTGCAACTTAAGGATTTCATAAGCTGAAGGCTCATACACACTAGCAGACTTTTTGTCTGTCTGTTTAAATAGTTTTTGATCTGTGTGTGCTTTCAAGATCCACAACACCCAGTGGTTTGGGGTATATCACAATTCAGTTGGGTAGCAAGTGAAAAAGATTTAAAATGGCGTGAGCATTTCAGTTGGCAATTCTGAGTTCTTGGGCTATAAGGAGTGGTGAATAGTTGTTCCCTTCACACTTCTTTCATGTCAGTTAGGATTTTTTACGCTTGCTTTACAGCTTCTCTCAGTTGCAGTCACTTCACAAGAGCAATTCTTCCTCCAGATAAGTAATGCAATGGACACAAAAATAATCTGTTCAGGAAAGTCATTTAAGAGGAAACCCTTTTAATTAAGCATTGGTTATATTCTGCACCAAATAACTAAAGCCTTCCATCACTTGGGGATATAAACACAGGAGAATATTCCTGTGAAAACACAACTCCTTTTGTCTGCACCTCTCTGGTTGGTTCAAACATTAATGAACTCCTCACCATCAGAAAACCAGTCAGCTAACTGCCTATTTAGGCAACAGTTTGTGTACCTAGAATTGAACTGAAATGAGAAAATGCCTGGTTATAAGTGCCATTTATTATGTGCACACTTGATGAGTGGATACTTTGGAACAAATGCATTTTCTGTATAGACTGAAGATGAGGCTTTCACTAAATGTTAATGTTCACATGCAAGGGAAGAAAACAGGGACATTACACTGTATGGATCTGCACGCTTAAATGCAGAACACACATCTTGCTGACAGTTCCTACTTTCTTTTTTCAGATTTTGGAACTACAAGCCAGAAATTCAGACCAGTGAGTGGGAAGCTATAGAAGCCATTCAAAAAAGTAAGTATGAGTCTCTTTTAGTTTGGAATAATAAGTTTTGAAAAGCAGTTGCACAATGGTGGATTATCCACTTAGCATCAAGCTAAACTCATTGCAGTTAAAAAATAATGCTGTAAAGTATGTAAAGTACTTAAGATAGTGTTGGCCATTTATAAATTATACCTAACATGTCATAAAGAGGATTAGGAGAAAAGATAGCCTCTTAAACAAGAGTTCCCTAGCTACATTAGAACAAGATATTAAAAATCCTGCTGTCACCAGGTGGTATTAATGGTCCATACTCTTTATTGGCATTTCATAGGCAGAAGTCTGCCATAATCAGAATGACTGTGCTAGCATCAAAGAAGAATATGCCAGTCAAGTGTTATTTAAGACCATGGAACGTCTGTGTGTCAACATAGACTCAGAAGTGGGTATTTATGTATGATAATGTCACAACTCCTTTGGCCATCAGGGACCCCCTTCAGACTGAAACCTGTGGAGATAAAAGGGAAGATTGCTGCAGCCAGACACAACCCTTTGCCTTTGCCAGGGCAGAAGAAAGGCTGGAAGCAGAGAAAGGAACACAGTGTCCTCCTTACACAACCGTTAACACCAGGAAAAGGTACGGTAGAGCAAAGCAGCTTGGGAAGTAAGGGTTGGCCTGTGGGTGAGGCCAGTTCTCTCCTGTTTTTGTCGTAAAAGACATCAAAGAATTGTACTTTCAATGAGCTATGTGTCATTGCCTGCTTTTCTTCTGAGAGAGTCCCAGTACCTCAAGTATGCCAAAGTTAACCCAGTGCTAAAGAAACCATCAGTTAGTACTACAAGTTCTTGTTCACTTTTCAAAGCTAAATAGAAACAGGGTAAATAGAAACAACGCTAGCGAAGTCACAGTATAATCCTTTCCTGTCACTGGAGAATTTTCAAGAATTTGGCAGATTTCCTAGTTTGAATTAGTTGAATAAATTAGATGACTAACATTTTTCTGAGGGCAGCCATAAAAAATGCTTGGAGTAAATCAAGCTGTTTCATACCAGTAATTTGAGTTAGCCTAAATTACAAAAGAAAAGAAAATCACTCAAACAATTTAAATATTTTGTTTAAATGTGAAGTTTTCAAAAGGGTAAATCTGCCACAGTTTTCAATATGAGACATTTATAATCAGTTTAGGTCTCAGTGAGTGCATCATTTATTTATTTTTATTTTATTAAAAAAAAGTTCAGGAGAAAAATTCTAGTGCTGTGCATGTCACATCTTTCCTTCCATACGCTCACCCCAAGATAGAAAGTCTCTTTCACACCTCCAGAAGCAAATTAGGATTCGTCTCTAAAGGCCTAAAGCTTGCCAACATCTCTTCAGAAAAAAAGGCCACATCATTTGGCTAGTTCTTGTCATTTGGGTCTCTCAGGCACCTTTTCCAGCACAGGCAGGGGGGGGATGCAAAGGGGGGAATGCTGTCACCTTGGCCATGTCAATCTCTGTTTTTTCTCTCTTCTGTATGTTACAGTGCACCCTCTTAAACGGAAACCAGGAGCTGCAGCACTGATGGTCTGAGTGAGGGATGGGTCTGGAAATTAGCACCACCCTAAGAGAATCGGTTGGTTCATATCTCTTAGTTCTCTGTTTCAAGGCACTGCCACCTGTCACCTGTCACCATTAAAATCACAATTTTTAGTTGTTCTTCCCCATCTCATGAGATAAACATGTATTTTTTTCAGTAAATTCAAATTGGGAATCTGATATAACAATATGCCAGTAAGATCTGGAGCCTTTGGCTTGCCCTTCCATTGTCTGTGCTTCAATCAGTCAGCTCACACCAAGATTATAAAAAACCTGACCCAGGAGTTTACAGTCTGAAGCCCAAATTGAACGGAACAGTCAGCAGGTTATGTGTTCCACCAAACAATGAGGTCTTCAGTCCCTTTTTGCACCAGTTTTCATTACATGAGTTATGTTTGTAGCATATTGCTGAGAATGACACAAAACCATTGTTTTTGAAATGAGTACAGTAAACAACAATGTTGTCAATGGTGCAAGTTGTTAGTAGAAGTTGTTATTGATAGCAGCATGAGAAGTATTTCAGAGACCTCTAAGCATGGGCAATTCCACACCCATATGCATGCAGCATTTCAGAAAATGTTAAGCTTGACTACCATATGATTTCCTTTGGAAGAAAAAGCTAGAAGAGGGTGTTCATGTTTTGCCTATGATATTTTACATATATAGAGCCCCTACTGAAAGGGGCAATTCCATTGAATAGAAATTATGTCCAAAAGAGAATAAAATCATAGTGTTGGCATTTCTAACAAATATCCTGTCTTTTCTTCACAGTCTAAGCAGTAACAGTAGAACTTTTTTCCTAATAAAGCTTTAGAGCTACAACTGTGACTTCTCACCCGTGCTACAGAAATACTATCCAGATGACCAAACATTTTGTAATGAAACAAGCTGCAACAAATATCCAGCTGAAACAGCAGTTTAGTGGGCTCAGAGCAAAACCAAACTATTTTTATGGCATATAAAATTATGAAGAGCCTTTCCCAATATATACTATGACTAATAATCATCAGCCCGTACAACAATGACATTTTAGCCACTCCCTCTATGGTCACCTTTCATTTGCAACCATCATGTCTGCTGAAAACAGGATGAGAAATTGCAGATAAAAAGTGAGATTTTATCAGCTTTCCCAGGCAGAACCAGATTAGGAAAGATGAGAAAGAGAAAACTTCCTGTCATAGTTTAAGGAATGAATGAGGAACTAATAAACATTCTAATGTAATAAGTGCATATATCCTGATAACAAATTTTCTTCTGAATAACAGAACTGAAAGGTTTTTGTTTGGGTTTGGTTTTGTGGGGTTTTTTTCAAAGAGTAAATCCCACAGCTACATTATAGGAATAATGAAGAAAAATTGAGCGATGTCCACACAAAGTTTGAGCTGGGAAATCACAACGCAAATGTTCTTTTTCCAGTCCAGAAATAAAATTCTAACTTGCTGATTGAGGTTCCCTCCAAGTCACTTTTCACTCAGTTATAACACAAACAGCATTGGCCTGGGTTCCAATTCTCTTAAAAAACAGACAAACCTTGAACAGCATTGCTGAAGTCACAGAGAGAAAGCCAGGCTAGGGAGGTACCATTCACTCATCCAATTCCACTAAGTATCGCATACATTGTTTTCAACCTGTTATTTGCCACAGGACCATGATCCATCAGACTCTCCCACTGCCCACAACACTGTCACTTTGGCCCTTCACTGTTCCATAATCCTGCCTGTGCTGGAAAAGGTGCCTGAGAGACCCAAATGACAAGAACTAGCCAACCCTGAAGGAGGTCTGGAAGAAAAGCACAGCATTCATCAGGATGTCAGCAGATACAGCACCCTCCAACTGTGGAGTCTTCTGGGGTAAACTTCATCAGAATGGGAATCTTAATGTAGAAGAATGATTACTGCTGGGTTCTTCCAGCCCAGCAGGCCAGAACAAGTAAATACCTGCTATCTCAGCATTCCAGCAACTATTAGAAATACCCATAGAGGTTTCAATCATGCTTAATAATTAAAAGTAAGGAAAGGAGTTTCAGGTATTGTGTTAATCAACAGATGCTAAAGCAATAGGACCTTCCTCAGAGGCAAAGTCTGACATGACAGCCAATTTTTTCCATGACACATACTAGAAAGCACAGAAACACAATCAGCAAGATGATTTCCTTGCTTCAAGATTCAGTATTTCACCAAATGAGTCACCAATAGATGCTTCAGATATTCCTATGCTAAAACTAGAATATGTCATATGTATAAAATCTACTCTTGCCCCATAAGCTGCCTGTGATAGCTTTATCCAAATATTGACCTAGAGAATGTCTGGAATGTTCAGACTGATGTAAGAAGCCTGGATTTTATATTCATGATCCCAGTTTATCAGCAGATAAATGTCATGAGAATGGACTTGTTTCAATGCTGATTTCAATAATTAAGGAATTCAGCAGCAGAAAATACTTTACTCATCTGTTAGCTGAAGAAGCCAGATGTCATCAGAAGTATATGCTTCCATTGCTTTAGTAGAGGGAAAACATGTTTTTGTCAAACTGCATATGAGTACACAATAAAGAGTTCATGACAGAAGTTGTTAAATACAGAAGGAAAAACACCGATTAGTACATGTAAGGAGAAGTGTAGAAAAGAGCTGTTACGAGTGCTCTAATGACTAAGATAAGGGTCTGGGATTCAGGGAAACTGGATTTATTTGCAGGCTCTAACACAAACTTTCTTTATGAACTTGGGCTACCCATGAGATATTGCTGGCCCCAAGCTACCTAGCTATACAATGGAGATACGGTAACTCTTTTTTGGCCACCTCTCACATATTGTTACACACAGACACAGACTGAGAGAAACATTTCTTTGACCGTGAAGGAAGAGAAAGATGAGGTGGAAGAATCCACTCAAAGATGAATGTGACTGGATTCAAGAAACAAGCAAAGCACAGGTTTCGCAAGCTTGGGGCTGAAGGAGAGGCTTCTTCCTTGCAGATGGCATGGTGGTGATCTGGTGGGACAGGCATTGCTGTTGAGCTGTCAGAGGCATCAGCACTGTGGGGAAGAAAGACCTGCCTGGAAGGAAGGCAGAGGGAGAGAAGGGGAAGTTTTCAAGAGACCTCACTTCAAGGAGTTACTGATGAACAGAGAAGCCCACAGATCTTTCAGCAAACAGGCTGAAAATGACAGTAGGGGGCATTTAAATATACAGCCAGGTCTTCATGCCTGGCACACACTCAACGGATTTGTCCAACTAGCTTTTTCCATTGTGATTGCAAAAGAGTCATGCTCATAGCAATGACAGCTAAAGCCTCGTACCGATACATCAGCCAAGCAGCTTCTGCCACACTGCATCCCTTCGTGCAGGGACCTGGAATCAGACCTGCTGCTCAAAGCACTCTCTTTTGGATATAAGCTGTGTTTCTGTTAGGAGGGTTTGCCAAAACACATACACTGGCAAAGCAGCTGAGGTTGTCAAAGCCAAAGTCATCTCCTTTTACTTCAAGTCAGAGCTACACCGATTTGCACCAGAGAAACAGCTGGCTCTGAAACCAAAATAGCTCATTAGTCAAGGGCATATTCCAAGACTTGAATCATCTTTAGCAAAGGAAAGGGACTCAGTGTCAGTGAGTTTGACAGGGGACACGGGAAAGGCTAACTGACCTTTAGAAAGAATGTCAGCATGGGGAACCAAGGCCTAATCCTCACAAAGTCCTGAAGTATCACTCTTATTGGTGCCAGGGAATTAGTTTCTCTCTGAATAGGCAGGCACAATTACCAACAGAGCATGCAGGTCCAGATGCTATGTGTGCCTTGTTTATTGCATAATACTATCAAATAGGATTTTTAAAAACCTTTAAAATGCCCTGCTCAAACAAATTGGACTTCCTTTTTCAGAGATCATACAAAAGACCAGCTCATTTCTTTGATGTAGATATTAACTAATGAGTATGTTGCATCTGCTCTCTCCCTGTATCACCTCTTTCCTGAAAAGAGTAAAATGGCATGTTGTTGGACACAATTAATTTCCCTTTTGCCAAACTAGAATACCATCCAAGGAATTTGCTAAGCACAGGATACCTCAGGAAGCAACTCTAAGAAGTGCAGTACTAACAGCTTTGCCTCATAAGGATGAGAAGCTCTTGACATTCATAGATCTTCATATTTCCTATAAACCCACTGGATTCCTTGTAAAATATTTTTAATTGCCTTGACAAAACCACTAAGCATGTATGGGGATGCCTTTTCAACTTCCCTTTTTGAGCTCCGTTTTACTCTTTCTGCTCCTTTTCCAGGTGAGAGCAATGAAGAATCACCGAGTTCTCTCTGATGTACTGCCGTCGTCACTGAACAGTCTACCACTGATGGGGGCCAGCTCCTGCTCACCACTACAAATGCCATTGCACTGAGTATTATTGATGTTGTTACAGTGGGTGCTATAGTTGTGTGGGTATAAATAAACACAGTGCTAGTAAAAGACACTGAAGGATAAATAGCAAAGGTACTGCATTTTGTGAGACCAAAATAACTCCATGCTGTGCACTGAAAGTACCTTCCACTGGCTGCCATGTACCTGCTGTTCCCAGCCAGGGTCCTTGTCTTCCCTTGAAGACTTCAAAGGTTTCCCCATGTGTCTTCAAAAGCAATGGGGCTCCTCTTTGTCCCTCCAAGATGGTGACACTGAGAAACTGGGACCTACTTGTAAGCACAGTGTATCTCCAAAATGTGGTGGTGTTCTCAGAGCTATGAAGATCCCAGGCAAAATACCAGCACCCATACGGACTCTTCTCTCTCTCCCCCTCCCTTGCAGCCACAGGGCCTCTGCAACAGCTCCCTCTTGCAGGGCCCCATTTGGGGGTTTCAGCCATGCTCTGTGACCCCAGACGAGGTTTATGGATGATGTAAATGAACAAAAACATACAGATGGCTGATCTCATTGAGAAGCAAAAGCATGATGGAAAGATTTAGGTTGAGCCAAGTGGCATATTTTGCCTGAATGTATCTCACCGATTTGGTTGAGAAGGTCTGTGGGTGCTTGGGAAGGTGAGGGGGGAGAAGGATGTGATAGCTCTGAAATGCCCATATTTTGTTGCGTTGGGTTGCTTGTGTGAGATCCAGGGGTCAGTTCTGTAAATTGGACCAATTAAATACTAATTTGATCCTAGATTAATGGATGCTGAAGGAGACACACTTCTGGCATGTGACTCCATTGATATTAATTCATCAGGGATGATCTTAGCTTGGACAATACCTCAAATGAGAACATGAAACCACAGAAGAATATCCATCAAAATACAATATGCGCACAAGTTTCTGATCTTCAATGTAAGTGACAGACTCACACCTAGGACTCATTGGAAAGGCAGAGCAATGTTTGGGCATTAATAATGGTGTTTGTAAATGTCCTGTTACCACTTTTGAATTCTGTTGGTTTACACTACAAAGTTACTGTTCCACTGCTTCCTTTTTTCTTTGCTTATTCTGTTTTAAATTATGGAGAAATCCAAAACTCAGAGCCAATTTGTTTTGCTCTGCTGGGTACAGTGATGTTTATTTTGAAAGGAATCTTTCAGTGATCTTTGCTAAAAAAATAAAGTCCAGACACCATTCTTGTCTTGCAGCGCTTATTGCATTATGTGTAAGCCCTTTTAAGCAGTAGATTACTCTTACTATTAAAGGTAGATTCCTGCATTTTTACCTGACTTCTATGTTTTGCTACCATCCTTCTCCTCAGTGTTCTACATCAGTTTTCCCTTCTTTGAAGAGGATGTCCCCTCCTCAGTGGTATTCTAGTCACAACAGTCAGGCAGGAAGACTGTGTTGAGAAGGTCTAAAACTAAGAAAGGAATATAGTTCTACCCATGCCAAGTGGACAGTAACACAGCGATCGAGCCCTGTTTGGAAATGAACACTCAGAATTGCACAGAAACCTATTATTTTAATGCAGATATGCTCCTAGCAAGGTTTGTCACATTTCCATAGTCACACAACTTCTCCTGAAATATCATACATGGGACTGATATTTGGACTTTCATCACCCGGTAGTTCAGACTCAACGTCAAGAAGGACTACTGTTCAAAGACATTATATAAATTGTCTAGTTAATTGATACAAGGCACATGCAACTTTGTCCTGCTTAAAGTGACATCCTTTATGCAAAGTTAAGTTTAGTTCTTGTAGGGTTTTGCACCCACAGAGGCTTCGGAAGCATTCTGAGTTTTGCTCCAGGACATTCATGGCTCCATATAGTCAGTCAGCAGGGAAAAGGGTGGCTTGCTTGTCTGCTGCTACGAGCCTGGAATATCTGCTCGTGCTTCCAACCAGAAGTCTCCAGAGGATTAAGCAGTCTCCAAGACAGCCCTTATGAAGCAGTGTTGAAATAAAGAATGTCAACATGTCCAAAACACTGATTAAACCTAAATTAAACCTGAAGTACTTATGGTAGCCTTTCTGTGAGGGTGAACCTGCTGAATGAGCAGCTGTGCAACGGCTGAAGCAGCTGCCATTCAGACACAAAGTAAAAGCATGATAAGAACACCAAGGTCTTCTTGCGATATGTTTGCACTGTGCACTGAGGGTATGTATGGTGCAAGCTCCTAGGTTAGGTAACCAAGAGCTGTGAAGATGCAGTAGCATAGGTGCTGGCCCATCCTAGCAATCTGAATATGTGCGCAGAGATCTCACAGACCTTGTCTGCTGGTCACTAATCTGTAACGGCAAGACCTTCACTGCACTCGACTGCTATTGTAACCTCTGCCACCTGGGTGAAACAAGAACAGATCCACCGCTATCAGCTGCCACAGTTGCTCACATTGATGTTAACACAGTCTCAGAGAGGTCTCAGACTACCCAGGACTCTTGGAGAATGATCTGATAGGGACTCATGAAGTCTTTGGAGAGTGTGACACCAACACCTTGAGCACTAGGAGGTTCAGGACAGGAAGCCCTGGAGCACCTACAACATACCTAAAGGGTGACAGATTAGATTAAAGTAGCAGAGAGCACTGTTTTAACCCAGCTAATCCTCACAACCACAGGTTAGAGACCTTCTGGGCAGCTGCAGTCCCTGTACCACCATTATTACCCTCTTCTCTAGATTTCTGTGTCTCATGGGCCGTTTGGGGACTATGTGGCATTTAGGCCACGCTACATTCCATGTCACACAATATAAGGCACACATTTCCAGGGCATATTCAGTTTGTATTCAGGTGCTTACTGAGAATCGTAGAAAAATAATTAGGTTGGAAAGGACTTGCAGGACATCCAGTCTTATGCTTAATGGAACAGAAGATGTATCAAGGCCTCAACTAACTGGGGTTTGAATGCCTCCAAGAATAGAAATTGCACACACTTTGGGGGAAACTTGTTCTAGTGCCTGACAACCCTCACTATGAAGACTTTTCTTCTTTTTGCCTAGCTGGAATGCATCCCATCTGGTCCCATGGGTTGTATATGTCCAGTTTACTTAAGTGATCCCAGCATCACCCTCTTCAGCTGTGGGTAGCACGTCTCTCTTCCAAACTCTGCCATTATACATGGATGCTTGGGAACAGATTCTACCAGGAAAGACTGAGGCGAATAAAATGCTGAGAACCTCAGACTTTTGTGTGTCCTTCATCATTAGATCACTTGCCCTATTCAGCAGCGCACCTGTATTTTCGTGGTCTTCCTTTTGTTACTAATGTACCTGTAGAAGCCCTTCCTGTTGCTCCTGACATTATCACCAATTATCAGATTAAGCCCAGCTTTAGCTTTCTTAATCACATTCCTGCATGCCTGTGTAGTTCTATACTGCTCCTTGATTGACTGTCTCTGCTTCCGCTTATTGCATGTTTTCTGTTTATGTTTTCAGTTCAGTCAGAAGTTCCCTGTACACCAAAGCTGGCCTCATGCACTGCCTGCTTAGCCTCCTGCAAAACAGCATGGACCATTCTTGGGCTTTTGGGGTCCTTGAAAATCATCTTAACTCTCCATGTCCTTTTATTCTTCACAGCAATATCCCAACAGAAGCTGCTTCCTAGTTCCCTGAACAAGCCAAAGTCTGCTCTCCTGAATCCAGGGTCATTGTTCTGCTACTCACCTCTTTCTGCTTTCTCATGATCTTAAATTCTACCACCTCTTGGTCTCTCCAGGGCTGCCACTGACCATCACAATCCAAACCACTTCTTCCTTGTTTGCAAGTAGCAAATCAACCAGAGCATCTCCCTACTCAGTCTGTACAGCACCTGTGTCAAGGAATTGTCCCTGATGCACTCCAGAAGTCTGGGTTGCTTGTGCCCTACTGTGTTTCCTGCCCAGCAGATTTCAGGTCAGTTGGTATATCCTGTAAATGTGAGGGCTTGAGACACTGACACTTCTTCCACTTGTCTAGAGAAGGTTTCATCTATTTTGTCCTCTTGACCAGATGACCTGTAGCAGATGCCTACCACAATGTTACCTGCGTTGGCCTTCCCTCTGACCAGCTCCTGACCAGAACTCCATGCATCTGGGCTGTTTCTCTCTGTGCAGAGCATAACATCTCTTGCACATCTCACCTTCCTCCTTCTAAAAAACATGTGTTCATCCATCACAGCACTTCAGCTGTCAGAGCTCTTATAGCTTCGAAGTACAAAGGAGCAATGGGTGGGTCAACCCCCTGCCTAGCCAGGTCTGCAATAGTGTGTCTCCCAATCCAATCAATATAGAGATCTGGCCACTGTCTTGAGATGGCTTGTTGTGAAGACCTAAATTAGATGATGCACTTTGTTCTCTTGATTATTACACTGAAAAATGCTAATAACAGCCTTGGGGCAAGCCTTTAATCCACAATCCCCACACATCCCATCATAAGCAGAAACATGCGCATACTCTTCCAGACTCAGTAGAAATAAAAACTATCCTTTTCTAATATAGTAAAGACAGATGAACAGTGGAATCCCTCTTTCAAAGACCTAGCTTCCATGGCAGGACTTCACAAAGTCGGGGACTTCCCTGCTTGCCCAGACATGGTCATGGTTGTTGTGCTTGTGCTGCATTAGTACAGGTGAGAGAAAAGCAAGGAGCCACATGAAGCGGGACCCTTTTGAGGTCAGACCTTGTCAGGACCAGCAGACTGGGAATGTGTGTCCAGAAACTAGTTTGTCTTTGTTTCTACTGCATTAAAGGAAAGGGAAAAAGGCTCATTTTCCCTTCCATAAATAAACAACATCACAGGGAGAAATACACTACATTTATAATATCAGTCTTTTCCAAACAGAAAGGCTGTAACAGGTGGCAGTACACTTACAGCCTGTTCTTTGAACCTTTAAATCCTCTCTCTCACATGCAGGAAGAAGCAGGGTAAGAAAATCTTTATTTCTGTGAACTGCAGTTTGGTTTAATTGCTTCAGGCTGTAAAAATCTCACTGCAAACATTTACAACTTAGTCTGAGCCACAGCAGCTATAACTGGTACATGGTGCTTCCAGTGCAGCTTGTTTACAAGATGAAGGCCTTAGTCCCAGCAGAGCAGGAGCACGTATCATCGACATTTGAAGCCTTGCTTAGGGAAATCCAGACTGACAACCTCTTCCTACTGCAAATCACTGCCTGGTCCCATTTCCAGTTTGACTGCAGCTTTATTTCCCCCAGCACACCTGCAGGTAAAAAAGCATCACAAGCAACACACCCATGGCCAGGTGTGGAGCAAGTGAGGAGACGGTGCCAGCTGTCTGGGCAAAGGAGCTGCTGTTGGTCCTTCCTGGCTGGAGGGATGGTTGATCATTAGTTGCAGATCTGGCTTTGAGAAAGCAAAGGAGACAAGCCAAAGAACAAAGACGAGCAATAAGAAGCATCTTCAGAACTCTGTCAAGGTTTTGTCTGAGAGGGGAAAGAAAACAGACTAAAAAGTACGTCCCCCCAGGCAGAGAGGGCACGTTAGCAGGATCAGGATACATGGTGACATCTTTCACCACAGCAGCACCCAGTGAGTCCCCACTTGACTAGTAGTACAAAGAGCCACATTCCTGAATGCATATAGGAGTGTTAGTCCCCTGGAGCTTAACACTACTAAAATGACTCTGTGAGTCCAAGGAGAAATGGACAAAACCTGTTTTTTGCTGGTCAGATGCTGCTTTTAGCCTGTCTTGCACAGAAAAATGGGCAGGCTCAGACTGCCTTGGTTTTCCATGTATATCAGGCACTGGCCCCTAACAGGACAAGAACAACAGGTCTGAACTGGAGGCATCGGAGACAAAGAACCTGCAGCACCTCCAGGTCCTGCCATGCTGGCTCACAGAGAACTTGCTGAGCCCTGTAGTCCTGCTACTATATGGGTGCTGCCTTTATAGGTCACTGCTCCAAAGCCATCTGCAGCATGAGTAGAATGGGCTTGAGCTTACTTTGCTTCTTTCCATATCTCAAGACACCCAACTACACATCATGGTCCCCCCACATCTAGATGGCTCCTCTTGTTGCACTGCCATCTCTCTCCCAACTATAAAGCCTGAAACTTCCAAGGGCAGATTTTCCTTAATTAATCATGAGGCAGATCATTGTTTTCTCGGTTTCTTTTTTCCATTTCTGAGTTGCGATGTTTCCTGCCAGCTTTCTGCTTGGCATGGATTTCTACAACAAGAGCAACATAACTTCTGAAAATAGACACACTGGAAAGCCTGACACACCCTATGTGGAGCTTACGAGTGGCAGAAACATCACCAAACATCAGGCCATGCTAGCAGCGTTCAATTAAGGCTCTGAGCAAAGCAGCCCTAGAAGAAAGCAAATGGGAACTCCATAAAAGCTGCTGCACAGAACACTCCAGGTTCTTTTCATCACTGAGAGGCATTATGGTAATCCTAGCTCAGGCAAGCTATTCCAATATATTCTGTGTTCAGAATCCCTTTAAAAATAAAAATTCATGGAAATGGCCAACCTGCCGTAATTTCCTGATACAAAACGGCATGCAAAGCCTATGGGAAAAAAGCCAGCAGTGGTATGACACAAGTCTGAGCTCTGCCTGTCATTATCAAGGGTGGGTTTTTCAGGGTAAAATTCTCCTGGGCCAAATAACAGGAGACTGATAAATAAAGCTTGTCAACTGCCCTTTCTGACTCACTCTCTCCTGCTAGAAGGATGACTCACTGTCATGTGTGAAAGGTTGCCAGGTCTTTCTTACATGCTTAAACAAGCATGGGTTCTCTGTGTTAGACATACATTGCCTCAGAAGAAGTAGACACTCAATGCTGAGAAGGCAGCCCTGCAAAGGACTCTGCTGACTAAAAGATCTGAACTTCCAGGTATTTCTCAATCCTTTCTGGAAAGTTCAAGGTTGTTGTTAGATTACCACAGAAAACTCAGACCCAAAGCCATGGCTGAGGGCTTGGCTGACAATCACAGTATTTTAAACTATGGCTTGCTAGGACCATCAGATTTTACTAGGTAACTGCTGCAGAGTGAGACAGGCGGAGTGTTCTGGGGGCAGACAGAAGTAACTGAGACCATGCCTGGTCCAGAGCTGCCTTTTGTCCAAGGAAAACAGCATGCCAAAAGCAGTCACTTATTGCTCACTGTTTCATGGTGAGAAAGTATCTCCATTGGGCTGCTTCCCTTGAGGAACCTGATGAACCTGCCCTGAATCTGGAGAGGGGAAAACATCATCTCTCAGTCTGAGCAGCTTATCCACTGCTTCTGAGCAATGCCAGTGGCTGCTCAATCCTTCCTCCTGTCCGCAGTGACACAGACCTTGTAGGCAACTGACAGGGAACAGAAAGCTTCAAA
>JANHGB010048338.1:0-23224 GCA_026283785.1 Coracopsis vasa
CCTAGTTGATTGTATCCCTCTTAAAAACGGCTCTGACAATAGCATGAGCTTTTTAGTATTGACATATTTTTTAAATCTAGATTTGTTTTTGCTGAGTCTAATGGATCTTCTCCTGTCTGTGTTTCACTGCTAATAAAATGGTCTCATACTTTGTAGTAGTTTCACTTTCAAATTGGCCTACAACATCTGCCCAGTTTTTGGCTGGAAAATTATAGATTATGATTTTATTCTGTGAAAGAATATAATAATTGAAAGGTTCACCACATAAAGTCATAGGAAAGGATTATATCAAGCTTTATATATCTTTGTGTAAGTTTTTGGGGAAAATGGTGTAAAGTGTGTCTCAAGGTAGACAAGGTAGTTGGGATTTGAATATGAATATTGAAGATGAATAATATCTTTTCATCTAGTTGAAGTAGTTGGAACTTTTCATTAGCTACAGTGTTAAAAGACTAGGTTAGTGGAAAACTCCTATCTACATTTTCAGTGACACAGATGGTTGTAGTACTGCAGCAAATGTGGTCTGTTTTGCAGCTAAACTAAGAAGAAAGTAATCTTTAGCATAAGAACAGTAATAAGCAGGTTGCAGCAATAATACTTGAGAATTCTTCAAACATCTGCTAAATGGCTGTGTTTTGTGTTTCTCATTTTTTAAAGGTTTTTGTCATCTCTGCTGTCTAGTCAGTGACTGTTTGACTACATTGGGAGTTTATCTGTTTGGGCAGTTAGTGTCCAACATTAAGATAAACTCTGTGTACAGTCAAGAGATGGTCCTGATTTACAGCAGTAATGTTTGTATTAATGCCAGTGCATGTCACAGATTGGTTGGGGTTTTTTTGTCACAGAAATTACCTCAGGTGCTGAATGTGTGTAAAATTTCACCAGTGAGAGTGAAATGTATCTGCAAACCTAACAGTAGTGCTTTTGTTTTATTCCAATCATCCTTTTGTTCCTGTATTTTTATGTTAATTTAAGAATTTTCAATCCTTCACTGTGGATATTTTTTAAATCTAATTTGATGTTGATACTTAAAATGAGCACAAATTAAGTATGTTAGATTGTACAAGAGGTAAGTGATCGCTACAGAAAAGTTATGATGTTTTTTAAGCTACACAAAGAAAACCAGGAAATAACATCAGTCAGAGCAGAGATCCCCACATTTAGTTAGCACAATGGAGTCTGTTTAAGTCCCAGTATTTGTCTTGGTTTTTTCCATTAGTTCTGGCACCAGAAACTGTCTTTAACCAATGACAAGTGTTAATTCAGAATTCTGCTGGCACTCTTTGCTTCCTGGACAAAGGAGTTATTCGAGTTCTGCAGAACTAGGAAAAGAGTTCCCTGATATCAAGCCTAAGGAGTTCATATAATAGGGAAATACATACTTATCATGAATAAGCCAGGACAAAAGAGAACTTGGCTTGCTGGCTGTGATTTCAAGGCTTTTAGTTTGCTACACAGCAACTCTAGCGAGCTGTGGGTGATGTTGTTAAATTAGTTGGTTAGATTATTTATTTATTCAGGTGAAAAACAAATGTTTGTATGTTCTAGCATTTCACTTGCACTCAAGTAAAAGAAGTGGTTTTCTGAAAAGTGCAGTTTTTCCGTGCTAGTTTTTTCCTAAATCTGTTGTTCCTTAAAAATGTCAATCAGTGACTCACAGTCAAACTTCAGGCATTTGTGCTATATTCCATTTTGGCAAATCGTCATTTGACCATAAAATTTTAGTAACCAGGATCCAAAATCTTGGCCCTGCTATTAATTAGATCCAGCCCTAGCAAAAAAATGTTACTTCAAATTTTCCATTGAAAGAGATCCTCTATTCTCCTAAGAGGAAGTTCATGCTGTCATTGAGTTCACTCATAGCAACAGAATTCTACAAACAGCAAAGTACCAACTGCCCTGCTTTTGTAAAAGGCAATGTTGTACAAACTGTTCTATTCTTATTTGTGTGGCAGTTACATAAAAGAACCCTTAACATTGTTACCCATAATAAAAAGCCACTTTCTAAAACTGCTTTTCAGTTAATGATTTTTCTTTCCTTGCCTTTAAGGTAACAGCTCTGAATTAAATTTGGATTTCCTGTATTGGCATAAACCACCTGATTTTTCATGTTTCGTTTCTACCAAGTGTATAGACAAATACATAACATGTAGGTTATCTCTGGGTTTTTAGAATTAATCATCAGTCAGTAATATAAAGCTGCAGGTCAGCTTTTTCTGGATTTTGTTGGCTTCACAAGCTCCAAAGCAGAATGTTTGTGCATGCACAACTTCATGTGTACTGTGCTCCAGAACTGTGGAGTTCTTTGGCTGCTACTTCTCCTCCTGTCACAAAATATGAGGCTGAATACTGTAAAGCTTTAAAAGTACTAAAATCTGGGGTTGTCTTCTTGGTTTGAATGTGTAAAGACACGGTCAAGTTCAACAACAAAGTCAAGAATGTATTTTTTATTTTGATAATGAAAGCTGAGGTTAAATTACATGTTTGCAGAGCTGTAACTTTAGGGAATACTCTGTGTTTTGTGAGGATAAGAAGACAAAACCAGTTCTGACTGGATCCAGTGGCAGTAAAATGGTCTGTGGGGTTGTGGCTACTGAATGGACGACAGATTTAAGGTTTAGGCAGTATGTTCTTAGTGGTCAGGATCGAGCAGTATCATGGTTAAGAAGCACTTCATGAGCACCAGTTCTAATGCTTCACATTGTTCATTGTTCTTGAATGTTTCTGATCACTGACCAACATTTTATTGCTGTAAGAACTGTACATGCCCAAAATTAATGTCAGTCCTCATATTCTTTAGAGTAATTAGTGAGGAAAAGTTGTTCTCTTTTGGGAGTGCCAACCTGTGTCATTTTTACACTTACTTTAGTACAGGTGTTATAATCTGGTAATCTGCTTTGGAACTACGGTTTTGCAACTGGTGAATGTGGTTGTGTTCAATGATTTGTAAAGTTTTCTGGGTTTCAGTGTCCTGAGACAAAAGCTTGGTCTAGATTTACTACACAGTACTTTTTTTTGTAGAATAAATAGAGAACATATACTCTTACTTTGCTTAATCCTGAAGAAACGTTAGGGAATGAGCCCAGTTCTTTATTTATGTGGAATGATGCAGGTCATGTTGGAAACTGGTTGCTTGATTAGGTCTTTAAGATTAGATGTTGTTGGCAGATTGTGATTTACTTGCTCTGGTATGGCACAAGAACGTCTGCTAGAATGTTATTCTTAGGGTGTTTGTTCGTTTCTCTGTATTTTCAGACTGCACACCTTACCTGAATTCAGTAGGAAAGCACGTGATTGGAGATGTGCAGAATATAACTATCAGTCAGTATGCATGTTATGAACAGGTTGCAGTGATGATACTTTGGACAGCAAATGCCATTGGTAAGTAATAGAGCAAAATTGACTAACTCATCATGTCTTTGGTAATAACTTCCTGCTGATGGGTATTAAGTAAAAAAGCCATGCTTGGAATCATTGAAGCAAACTGCTTCTTCAGACTTAAGAAGAAAGAAATTCTTAACAGTTTTACAAAGCTGCTGTTTTCACTAGCTCACTTGAAATACTCCTAAAACTAGGATGCTATCTGCATCCATATGCTGCTTTTTACTATTCCAGGTTACTGACTTTTTCTTGTTCTTTAGAACTGTGCAGTAGCTCTGATTTTGTTGTGTCCCCCAAGGCATTAATGCATTTCAGTGGCATTGATCGAGTTTAATTGCTGATACATTTAAAGATTCTTCAGGATGCCAGTTGTCTCACAGGTGGAAGAGATTATTTAATCATAGCTATACAAACTTTAGTGTGTTTATTGGGGTTTATTTAGTGTTTTTATTGGGGCTGATCACTAAGAATATTCCTCAATCACTTAAATGACATTGGAAGTACGTTGTTGGCCACTAGAGCAGTAATCTCCAAAGGGGGGTGTGTGTGTGTGCAAGATGGGGGCATGTGAAGAAGATTAGGGCATGTGAATAAAATTCTAGATCTTGAAAAAAAAAGCTTTAGTAATATTTAATATATGCATTGACACTGGCACCCTTACTCGGTCTCTATGTCAGATGTTGACATTTTACATGTGGCATGTGAGGTATCCTGAAGGAAGAGTATAATGTGGAGGGGTTCGCAGTAGTGTCCTGACTGTTTCAATTGCTTTGTGCCAGGTTAAGTGGATTTACTGATTATATGATCTGATTTTAACGAAACTAACCATCATGAAATGGACAAGTGGCTTAAGGTGATTGAAGGTAATACTCATAATGCGGGCACATGCAAATAACAGGAAAACACTAGAGCTGACAGTTCCCCTGCTTGTAGTACAGGCTCTTTGTCAGCCACATTAGAAGGTAAAAATAATGACTGTCTACTCAGTTCTGATAAAAAGTTGGCCAAAATGATCAAAATTAACAGGATTATTTGAACTACAGATGCACACCTGCCATTGTCAAGGATGAACCTTGTCCTAAGTGTATAGTGTACCTTGAAATATTAGCTGATACTGTGACGCCATCATGATTAGCAAGACATTTGAAAACCAAGCATCCAGAACATGAAGACAAACCTCTAGAATTGTTTTCAGCGATGTTTGAAGCCATGCCGTACTCCAGTAAAGTACAACGTTTCACCAAACTTCATGATAAATCTTGAGAAACCTCTTTTCTTAATCAGTAGTGAAAGACAAAAAGCCACATACCGCTGTGGAAACACTTGTTCTTCCTGCCACAGTAACACTGGCTGGAATAATACAGGGAAATATTGCAATGGAAAAAAGGGTTCTTGTGTAAGGTTACAGAGACAGAGCCACACAGGGAAATCAGTCATTGCATCATTCATAGGGATACTCGCAGCAATGAAGTGGGAGCCAGAAGTGCACACAATGTCATCAGTTTTGTTAGTTTTATAAAAACAAGACATTTAAATAGTAGAAGCTTTACAATACTTTGTAATGAGATGGGGAGTGACTATGAAAATGATTTGTGCCTTCACTGGTTATCTTGTGGCAAGGTGCTTAGGGGTTGTCAGACTCACATCTCTGAATTAAGCATTCTTCTTTCACAAAAAGAGAAGGGTTCCAAATTTGCTGACCTTTTCCGTGCTGACAAGTGACTGTCAGTAGTGTGGTACCTAGAAGATTGAAACACAAAACAAGGAAAAGAAAAACACCCAAACCGATTTAATGTGTCTCTGCAAGGTAAAGGTGTAACAGTGAGAGAGAAAATAACTGCTTTTTGAGAGAAACTCATGCTATGGAAAGAGCTTTTTGAAAAAGTATGCTTGGAAATGTTTTCTTTGTGACGTGATTTTGTTGCTAAAACAATGTCAGCTTCTCTGCCACCAGAGAAGGTTGATACGTATAGGTCAAATTTCAAGAGAAACCTTTGCATAATTAGAGAATGAAAGTGAAGAATTAGTATCATGATTTAGTAAATGCACATGATGAGGCAATTCCGCCATTTGGGTCAATGTATCTTCGTGAGGTTATTTTTTCAGCTATTACAGCCATTAAAACCAAGTAATGAAACTTAGAACCAGACCTTTGAATTGCCGTATCACAGTGTCAAACCAAGATGTTAAAAACTAACAAAGCATATTCGATCCCATAGCTCTCACTCAAAAATATTATTAATATTTTATGTGGGAACAAGATTTTGTATCATTAAATAAAAATTATATTTTTAAGTACTTTTTAGTCTTACCCTTTTTAAAATCTGGGGTTTTTTTGTGTGTATATTACAGTGTTCAAAATATGTTATCACAGTAACACATAGATTTGGTAAATATACCAGGGGTTTGTGCTCAACATTTTTTTGCTTCATTTTTTTTTGTTGTCTCCCACTATTTAATCATTCTTCCATAATTTTAAAGTAAAAAATAATGATTCATTTCTGGGGCTTAAAAGAATATATGAAAATTACACTTAATTCTGCAAAACTGTGCAGTTAAAAGCATTTGGTAATCTTCAGCTGTAGACTGGATGGATCAAATCTCTATGGGAAACAAAGCATGGTGTTCTTTCTTGTAATGATCAGAGGTTAATCCTTTGAAAGCATGAGGACAGAATTGCTGTTGAAACATCTCGGGTGACATGGAGACTGAACACTTTCTCTTTCATGGTCTTCATGTAAGCACAAGTGGTGCTTTTGTTCCAAGAACACATTTGGGAACTCATGGTCTTTATCTTCTACAAAATTATAAAACATTAAAAAACCCCACAAAACCATGAAACTAGTGAAATGGAGGAGGTCCATGGAGTTTGGGATTTAGTTTTGGTTTTTATTTGACAAGCATGGCATAAACTCAGATTAATCCATTTTTATTGATGTAACATTCAGCTTACAAAAGCCGTGGCTGTGTCTTAGATAACTGTATTCTACCATACTTAATTCTACTGAAAGGTGTAATTAGATGAAGGAGTGGTAGTTAGTCTTGAAGAACTATGCAGAGTCTTTGGTACCTGAGCCGCAAAACTATATCACAGGGTAACACTCTGGCATTGTCCTGTGCGATTCACGTCACCATGACTCAGTTTAGTCACGTAATGAAGTAATTCCGTGTTGAGAAGTTTGCAAAGAAAGGTAAAGGCACTGTGCTGAGAGTTTGTTGTGTTAGAGGAACTTGAAATAAAAGGGTGTAGTTCAGGCATCAGTTATAAATAATTGGAAGTATTCACGCACTGGAATAAATTCCATTCCACTTAAGTCAAGTTTTCTATTATCCCATACTGTACTAGAACCAGAGAAGTTGTAACAACCATTATCACATTAATCTGGTGGTCTCAGAAATGGTAGGAAGATGTTACAAAGGTGTATTTGTATAACTTGATAGCAAAACATTCAATTTTGTTGCTAATAATATGAATGTAAAGTTTCTATAAAGTACTCCAAGGGTGGTGGAGGTAATGATAACTTCTATTGCAGTGATAATTTGGAAGCCCCAGCTGAGTTGTGGGCCCCTCTGCTCTAAGCATTACACAAGTATGTAGTAATTGCAGCCTTTGCCAAAGGTTGAATTCTAAATAGGCAAGATAGAAAATGTGGGAAGAGCTGACTTACAACAACAGGTATTAAAACACAAACATATTTCATATGAATGGTAAGTTTTAATTTTAAAGACAAATAAAGTATATTCAAATAACACATTATGCATTATGAAATACTAGTCTCCTATTTAAATGCCCTGCTGCTTGCAGGGATTGAATACCTGAAAGGATTTCGAGTAATACTTGAGGAGTTAAAATCAGAGGGAAGACAATGCCAGCAGATGGTTTTAAAGGATCCAAAGCAGCTCAGCCCCAGTTTTAAACGAACAGTAAGTGCTTTGTTTCAAGACAAATTTCATTATTGCTTGACTGCATGATTAGTCTCGAAAGTGTTTATATGCTGCATATAAATTTAAATATATGCACAATGTGCTGTTTACTAGGATGCAGGTTGCTTCCTAAAAGTATTATTTTTTAAGCTAATGATAGTTTTTCCTCTTGAGACAGATACAGTCCCCTTCTTATAGAAGCTTTTCTGAAGCAGGAAACTGTCATTTGGGTGACTGGAGTACAGTTGCATACCTGTAATAGTCCACATCCGGCTCGATACTGATTCTTCGTGTCAGTGTGTAATGGAGTGTTAGATAAAGGATTTTTAAATACGTTAATTTTGGCTTACGTTTGCAAAACTGTGGGCTTGGTTTTGAAAGATAATTTCAGTTATAATAGTTGATCTTAAATATGTTGCAATCTTGTCTTTTTGTAGGGAATGGAATCCCAGCCCTTTCTAAATCTCAAGTTTGAAACAGATTACTTTGTAAAGATTGTTCCTTTTCCTTCCATTAAAAATGAGAGTAATTATCACCCATTTTTCTTCCGAACTAGACGTAAGTATTGCATACAATGTGGTATTGCGTATCACCTGCCTTTCTCCCAGCCTTTAGTTTTCCCCACAAAGGACTGGAAGCAGATGATGATGTTAGATGTCTCTGGGTTGAAATAGTTACTGACATAGTCTTTGGAGTAAGATCTGGGTGTTAAGTGGAAAGAATTTGGATGCCACAGATAAGTCTGTGGTGTACGATAACACGTGTTAGGCAACAGCCAGAAGGAAAGTCTCAGGTAGGCTTGAGATGATCTCAGGTTTGCCTACAGCAAAATTACTCTCATGATTCTCAGAACCATTTCACTCATTAAGTCCTCCTCTCTGGATATTGTGAAGAAGCTCAGGTTGGTTTTGTTTTTGAGACCACAGTTTCATAAATGGGTATCTAAAGCTAGATATAGATGAGTGCATGTAGAAAATATAAAATTAGATGGCAACAAATCAAGTTGAATTTGTCAGAATTACTTACTAATTCTTGTTGGAGTTAGAGAAAAGAAGCTTGAAAAAGCTCCTTAATTTGGGAAACAGCAAGTACTCTTTGGGCTGAAATGTTGATATTTGTCCTGCTTAGGTTTTTTTTGCTGTACAAAACCTTTTAAAGTGTTTTCAAGTCTGTCTGTTGATGCAGACTGCAGTAACATTTGACTTTGCAGTCATGCTCAGCCTACTTATTTACTCTGAGAAGATGTATTTAAGACTGGTTTCTTCTCTCGTAACTTCCTCTCCTGCTTAACTGTGCCTGTTGCTATCCCTTTGTCTCACTAAGGAATTCTGTTTTCAAATTAATGAGCATCTGTTTCTTATATAAAGATGAGAAGGGGCTTAAAATTATAACAAAGCAGTTAAGTGTGCAAAATGTATTTACTTCAGGCATAATAGAGACTGAGAAAGAAATAGGGGTATTGTCTTCAAAATGATGAACTCCCTTCTTTTGTCTTTGTTCTTTTTCTATTTAAATAGCATAGTACTTTGATACTGTATAATTAATAATTTTTGTGTGTATTCGTAGCATGTGAATTGTTACTACAGCCAGAAAACCTTGTCTGCAAACCTTGTAAGTAAAATGCCATACTTTGTCTATATTCATCTTTCAAAAAGTTGCTAGCCTTTTTTCCAATTCATGAATATGTCCTCTGACAGACTGGAAGCCAAGGAATCTAAATATTACCCAGCAGGGTTTTAACATGCAAGTGTCCTTCGATCACGCACCTCACAACTTTGGGTTTAGATACTACTTTCTTCACTACAAACTGAAGCATGAAGGGCCATTTAAGCAAAAGACCTGCAAACAGGTACGTTGCTGAATTTTGCAATTCTTTAAAGTACAAGACCTATTAATGTGAGATGTTCTAAGGTTTCCTAGAAACTTTGAGAACTTAATACAGATTACTCTGAGTTTTAAAATTTCTGAACTATTTGGTACTGTTCATGTAAATAGTAATTGTATTGTGATAGCACTCAGCAGTATTGTGATAGCACTCATCGGTCAAAACCAGGCTTGAGGGCTCCTTTGGAGCTGGATATTATAAGCAAATGAGACAAGACTGCTCTCTCTTGAAGACTCTGCAACTAATTAGTACTTCAAACTGCAATTTTATTATGTTTATTATGTTATTTCCTACTTTTTTATTTTACCTTTGCACCAAATTTCACACAATGGCAAGTTTGTTCTCACTGATGAACCTTTCATGCTAAGTCTCTGAAAGCTGGAGAGCTTCAGGGGGTTATGTAGACTTTATCAGTTACACCAAACTTTGAAGATTTTTTTGATAATCATATTTTAGTTGTGCAGACAGAGGATAGAGATAGGAATCTCCATTCCACTTTTGAATAGAGAGGTTTTGCTGGTTTAAGGTGCCTTAATACAGGAGGACACTGCATATTGTTAAATCAATGTGAGTATTTTTTTGTTAGGTTTTAAAAGTATGTGAATGGCTTTGCAAAGTCTTCTCTTTCTTTGATGTAGGAGCAAAACACAGATACCACAAGTTGTATTCTTCAGAACGTGTCTCCAGGGGACTATATAATTGAGGTAATACTTATAAATAGTAATTTGTACAACAGCTAAATGAGTATGTTAATAGAGAAATTAACTGAAATTAAAGTATTTCAAGTCACACACTGGTAAAATTGAACTTCAGTCATTGCTACTGAAGTACTGTGGGCAAGTAAGGGTTTTAGACAGACTGTTCTTGACCTTTCTGTAGCTTTGCTTCGCTGAGTGCGTGGCAGTTTCATCTGTGCCTCCAGTTCTTGGACTTTGATTTTATAAAATTGGAATTCTGTAGTTTGGTCAATTTTTATTATACTTAAAAGTTGTATATTTCTCTTGATGCTTTCAGAGTATGTGAACTCTGAAAGTTAAGATGACAACACTAAGCTGTGTACTAACAAAGACAAATGATTTTACTAATTACTAGTTTGTGGTGGTGGTTAACTTTTTTGAACAATGAGTTTCTTCACATTTGCTCATGAAAGCTGTTGTAGTTTGAACAACTACAGAAAAGAAATAAAATCAAATTTCCACAAAATAAAATTCAACTTTTTTACTTTTTCAAAGCTGGTCGATGACACTAACACAACCAGGAAAACAATGCACTATGCACTAAAACCAGGTATGAATTTTGTTTTTTACACAGTATCTAGTATTTACCTTACTAATTTAGATTCAGTTTTAATTATGTTGGAAATAAATCTTGATTTGACCTTTCTCTGTTTGTTTTCCATAATCAAGACTACTGAGGCAATTGTGCTGTGATTTTTTGGCTTGATGACAAAAGAATAGACATGCACACTTGTACATACACATGTGCATCTCTGTATATGTATGTTTAGTACAGTTTAGATCAGTGTATCATTGGAAATCTTTGTAGGAATGTCACTTCTGTTGTAAATATGAGTATGAAGAATCACAGCCTGTATCTTAATTGCATACAGCTGGTGCATGCAGTAGTGTGGAAATAATGTAATAAAACTGTGAGAGCAGCTTAAACACATTACCTGCTCGTGTGCTGCAGCCCTGAAATCAAATCAAGCATTCTGGAAAACCTGACACGTGAATGCTTAGCATGTCTATGTGTCATTGAGAAGCTAAATAGGGATTTCAGAATGTAATTGCAGGCACAAAACATAGCTGCAGATGAAGGCAATGTATAAAATAGACTGAATCCTAATACACATTGTTAAAGGTAATCTGTGCAGGAAGACAGTTCGTTCTGAGTGGCTGGCTCACCAGCCTGGCATAGAGAACTGTCAGATCCAAATGACTGTTGCGTATCTTACCATATCTTTATTCATGTAAAGTTCTGCTCACGGGGGGAAGGGATGAGTTGGTATGCAGCACTGGTTACTTATGTTAGTTGCTCTAATGCTGTGGGGGCGGGGGCAATTGGCATAAAACCTATTTAAAATGGAGCAGAACATGGTGTTTGATTCTACTGTATATTTGAGAATTACCTGATAATAGTGTACTGCAGCAGTTTTATGTTGCCAGTGTGAAGAGTTGATTAGATAATTACAATGTAGCTTATGTGCATATGGCTAATTCTGTTTTATTTTCCAAAGTACATTCTCCCTGGGCTGGACCAATAAGAGCCATTGCCATCACTGTCCCTTTAGTTGTCATTTCGGCATTTGCAACGCTGTTCACAGTGATGTGCCGCAAGAAACAGCAAGGTAAGAGGGTTTATTCGATATGGAATTCCATTTAAAGATGTATCTTTCCAATCAAAAGAAGTCTTTCCTGGTTGGTTTATTCCAGAAATACCTTTATCTGAAGAGACTTCTTTTTTTTTTTTTTTTTTCTCTTCTACTTCTCTCTCCTTCCTACCCACAGCTTTTTGTGTGTTCAGACTTGTAGCAGTGCTTGATGATAATTTGTTGCCATAGAAAGATTTGTATCACAATCCAAGACTTCACTGTAAAAAGGAGAGAATGAATTCGCTGCTGGGAAGTGGTTTTGGTTTTGGGTTTCTTTTTATTTGTGAGGTACTACATGACCACATAGAATACAAACAGATCTGTAAATGGATATGTTTGAAATGTCTAATTCTTACTTATTTTTAAACCAGAAGGAAAGTAAAGCCAGGTGATACCAATGCAATTCTCAGTACCGTCTGGAATACTATCAGTATCTGTTATTCCAGATTTGCTCACTTTCCTGGAAGTTGCTTTTACACTTCATCCTAAACCATCTTCCTAAATTTACTCTTTCTAAGACTTGCAGATGTGTCTCTAAATTACATTCCAGCCTTCTTTGCTGACTTCTCTCTCCTCTGTGTCCAGAAGCTGGCAAACCACACTTGTTACATTGAGATGTTAAAATCAGTTGGCATTTTTTGTAGAATCTAGGGAATGATGTGGTTTCATGAATATGGAAAAAGAGATTATTTCCCCAAACTTCACATACCTGTGTTATCCATCTGAATTCTGGCATTGAGGCATACTGCAAGTGCTATATGCCATCTGGGTTAAATCCTTTTACCTTCTGGTCTTCTGCAGTTATCCCTTTGCTCACAGTTAGCACAGTTCCAACAAAAAACCCAGATAAATGCCAAGAATTATTCTACAGAGAGAGTTGTTCCAGAATAGTCATTCCTGATGAATTGTTCTAAATTAAATCCCATGGTGGATATTTGTATTTTGAAATACTCAAGCTTTATTCTAAATTAGCTTAATCAGCTGTAGAACTAGATTGAATTAGTCTGGCATTCTTTGTTCCTACATAAAAATATCTATGCAAGGAAAGAAGCACTAATAGCTATTTTGATTTAAATTAATATATAGTTAATAATAACATCTTAATTCACATTAATGTCAAGTCGATGTTCAAACGAGTGTCTGTGTGCGTGTGTGTATATATATATACACCAGAGAGATTCTGTATGATATTCTGAAGGTATCTGTGTTCCTGGAGTTTAATATTCTTACATGTCTTGTGTTGTGAATTTTTTTAAAACAAGACACTTTGTTATACAGGAAACTTGATGATAATACAGCCTTCGGGCTTATAATACTTGAACAGAGAGATGAAGACTGTTGTAGCTGGATAGGGGTGAAACACCCTTATTCTATTTATAAAGTAAACCTTTCCTAGGTTTTCTGAGTTGTACAGTAATAACTGCCCATTTCACTTTCAGAGATTGTTCCACGTATGTAGCAACTCATAAGCTGGATCAGTAGAGCATTTGCAACTTTTCCTTTTCAGGTTGGAAAGGGAAGAAATATCTTTTGAGAAGTCCTTCCTGTATGTGTTAGTAATGAGCCTACACAAGTCTGAAACCCAAAACAAACCCAAGCTTTATAGTATGAACTCTCTTTCTCTCTTCCAATGTAGAAAACATATATTCCCATCTAGATGAGGAGAGCTCAGAATCTTCAGCATATGCTGCAGGTCTCCATGTGGAAAGACTCCGTCCCCGGCCAAAAGTGTTCATCTGCTATTCCAATAAAGATTGCCAGAAACACATTAATGTCATTCAATGCTTTGCTTATTTTCTTCAGGACTTCTGTGGCTGTGAGGTAAACTCAGCATTTCTTCTGTGAACTGTTTTTCCTCAATATTACCTTAATAATACATGATTGAAAATGAGGTATTTCAATCTCTCTTTCCCATAAAGGTAACTTTTAGTTATTCTTCTAAATATTGGCTATGTAGATTTTCTTTACTTAGCAAAAGGAACAGATCATAGCCCACATAAAAAAACAGAAACCCATGGAATAGTGGAAAATGTGTACTGCATTGATTCCAGGACTTGTGTTCAGCTGTGTTTAGCTCATTTGTATTAACTGCTTTTTCTGTTTAGTAGGTCTTGCATCTTTATAGTCAGCAGCCACAAAAAGGTATTGGTGTCTATCTGATACACTTCAGTATTCCTGAAATGTGTTTTATATTGTAATTCTAAAGTAGCTCATTCTATCTGATCTCTTACTCGTAAAGCAAAATCTGTGTAATTAGGATTAATTATTGGCACTATGTATTATTTTTTGTTTGTTTGTTTTACTTCCCTTCTGTTAATGCTGTAAAATCAGTATGTCTTTTTCTTGTTTGTTTCAATCTATGAGAAAGATGTTCAAGTTGTTAATTTGAATGACTAGGCTTAGAATCTCAGACTGCTTTCTAAAATCTAGTCAATATGTGGCCAGTCTTTCACTTTTCAAGTATAAAAAGGCAAGAGAATTGTTAGTCTACTTTTGCTTCATGTTAATCCTGCCAGTGCGCTGTTTAAGTAGATGAACTTTTTCCAACTGTACAGCAAGTCTGTCCTCTAGTGGCCATACTCAGTAACAACCGCTGCCTCACATGTTTGGTGGGGATGTGCACAGTTTATTCCCATATTTAAAGTAGTTCAGGTAAGGTATTTGAAAATAACTTATTTGAATCCCCTTTTTAGCGATGCGCTTTAGCTCTGCTACACTGTATCTCTTTGGAATAGTGTTAAGGGGAGCTGCTACTGTAACTATGTACTATGGGACACATGGGATCAGGCATCATTTTAGATTTATACAACAAAATATTGATAGCATCTATATACAGAAATAATATGCATGGTTATTAAAACTGTGGAGTTTTCTGTGTTGCTCAGTGCATAACAATGCGTTTTATGTGATGCTCAATGCATAACAGAACAGTTGCACAAGTATTCTTCATGTGGCATTGGAATGTTTTCTTATAAAGGACAAAACCAGTAGCATTTCATAGCCATTTAAAATAATAACTTGACCATACTAAAAATCCCATCTCACAGATAGCAGATCAGACAGTGTTTTGAAGAAAAGAAACAAAATCGGACATAGGTACCTGCATTGTACCTTTATCAGAGTATCTCCCAAGCAGCTGTAAACTGACTACTCTTCCCTTTGCATGGACCCAGATTTACAATGGTTAAATGGCTTGAGTCAGGCACAATACAGTGTTTATTGTGGATTGATGATATCAAATCTGATCAGATAAGTAAATACTAGTTTACTTGGTCCAGCCACATTTCCTATGTTCTCTTTATTCCACTGGAAATACCACTATAAACCAAATCTGTAGTAGTTTTATTTTTTAAGGAACTATCCAGTTTACATACAGCTACTTGGCTTTGCACTGTTACTTGTTGATTCCATAAATTTATGTGTAACACTGGTATATATTAGATATATTAGCAAATATCTCTAATAATGAATATCAACCAGAATGTTCTTTTCTTTTCCAGGTGGCTCTAGATTTGTGGGAAGATCTAAAACTTTGTAAAGAAAGACAGAAAGAGTGGCTTATTAAAAAAATAAATGAGTCCCAGTTTATCATCATTGTGTGTTCCAAGGGAATGAAATACTTCGTTGAAAAAAAGAACTGGAAACACAGAGGGATAACCAAAGATGCTGGAAAAGGAGAACTCTTTCTCTTTGCTGTGTGGACTGTTGCAGAGAAGCTTCGTCAAGCAAAGCAGAATTCAAATGATCTCTGCAAGTTCATTGCAGTCTACTTTGATTACTCCTGTGAAGGAGACATCCCTGGTATTCTGGATCTAAGTACAAAATACAAACTCATGGACAATCTGCCTCAGCTGTATTCACATTTACATTCCAGAGATCTTGGTGTACAGGATTCAGAGGTGTTCCCTGTTAACATTAGCAAAAGGAATTATTTCAGGAGCAAATCTGGGAGGTCTCTTTATGTTGCCATTTGCAATATGCATCAGTTCATTGATCAGGAACCAGATTGGTTTGAGAAACAATTTATTCCCTTCCCTCCACCTTCTTTACATTACTCGGAGCCTGTCATGGAAAAATTTGATTCGGGCTTGGTTTTAAATGACTTGGTGAATAAACAGGATGGTGATTTTTACCTGAAAACAGATATAAATGTTATTTCAGCTGGGAATTCAGACACTCACTGTATAATTCAGCACTTAAACCTTGGAGAAGACATAGAAACTCAGGACATTCAAGGTGGTGGCAACTCTGTTCTTCAGCCATTGTTACATGTTGTTAAAGCTTCCAATCTTAAAGATATGCCTCGAGATTCTGGAATCTATGATTCATCTGTTCCTTCATCTGAATTATCTCTACCTTTAATGGAAGGACTATTGACAGACCAAATTGAAACATCTTCCATTACAGGAAGTGTTTCTTCTTCATCAGGTTTAGGTAAGATACAGCAGTGTTTTAAAAGTTATATTCAGTTATTGTGAGCATATTTGTATCAGCTCAAAATACTTAAAATGTGAGGAGCCCTATAAAAGGCTGCAGAGAAAGATCAGTATTGTTTAAAGATGGTAAAAAAGTTAGGTTTCAGTGACTTCAGAAAAACGAATCTTTCCTTAACTTACTTTAGGGGAGGAGGGATTCTTACCTAAGTAAGATTTCTCTAAAATTCTATTAATAAAGTTACTTCTCATTAATTGACTTCTTATTGGAGAGATGGCTTCTTTCCTCTAGGGACTCCTCGTCAGCTGGGATATTCAGCTGACAGCTCTGTGATTTAATCAAGAGGGTAATATAACAAAGCATTCTTACAGAATTGCTGTAAATCTAAAGTTGACATCCTGTTTTGCACACACTGGAACCTGTAGGGCTATAGTCTGTGCTGTGGTTAACTCAAGATTCAGAATGACATTAGGCTTCTTGTTGGATGTGGGCCTGGGGGGAATGAACAAATGGGTCTCAGTGGAGGAATTTAAATATTTGGAAGACACTCTCCAAAACAGATATCCAGCTTAGACACCTAGAGTTAGAAGGTGTTAGTATAGCCTCAGACTGTATAAAAAGCTTATCTGACCTTACTAGTTACAGTACATTGAACTGGCATCACAACTACGTCAGTGTGGAATGTTGCAGCAGTTGTATTAATAGGATAAAACTGCTGTTCACTAAGATTTTCGTTAAGCAGCTGCAGCAGGTGAATATTGCATTTTGATGGTGCTGTGCTGTTCTGCTTTCCTGAATGAGTGCTGACAGTGAGCTAATTTGCTAGACTTTCTCTTGACTTAATGGATTTTATAATTATGATTATTATTTAGATAATTCATAACTACTGTTTGATACCAGAATTATCTTGAGGGAGAGAGCACAGATCATGATTTACAGATATAGCATCTATATCTATAGGCTAGATAGTCTATAGGACAAAACAGCTAAAACTTGTAAAATCTGTACTTTTTCAAGTGGAAAAAATACAGATTTGCTGATTTAATTACATAACCCACACTTTTGTTATTGTTTCAAAATTAATACTATATGCTTTAATTTCCTGCCATCTTCTAACATAGCCTGTTCTCACATCTGTGGGAAGAGTTAGAGGTGACATCTGTAAAGGTTCTAGTGTCAGAGGAAAGTCAGATGCTAGTTTAAAATTTATGGCCTCGATGTAAGAATGCATTACCGGTATCCCCTCCTGATTCAACCACAGAGCTGTCAGCTGGGTATCCCAGCTGCTAGGGAGGAACTGGAAGAAAGAGGCAGTCTTTCCAGTAATTAATTCTCAAGTCACATACCTACTTGTTAACATGTTTCAGCTATAGAGGTTACACATCACAGCACTGGCTGGTGGAGGTGGATCTTAAAATTGATGTTCCAACATCTTAAGGAACCACAATAACTTCTGCCATTTTCCCATTCTCCCCTTTGTCCAAAAGCACCGTCCTGACCAACTCTCACCCAAACCACAGTCCTAATTAGGTACAAGGTTAAGAAGGAGATTGCATTTAAAACTGAGCAGCAACTGCCTCTTGGACTGCAACCCATTAAATATTTCTGCTGTCCTGGACATACACAATATATAGCCCTAATATATGTGTAATAATAAGAGGAGTAGCTAGATTTTTTAGCTTTTATTCTTGTTGTAAGAGTTGGACATGTCCAAATAATTACTTCGAATTCACAGTACCTGGCTAGCTATTGTTTATCCATTACTTGGTCAGAACAGAAGTGAATAGCTCTGCCATTTAGCATGTCAAGGTAGATCTTTCCATTCTTATTTAAAGGACAGTTTTATTTAATCTTTTGAATTAAAATCCTAAGTCACATTAACTGTAGGAGTTTCTGTCTTTCAATGCATTTCATGCACAGACTACTGATCTGCAAAGAAAAGATTCTCAAATTGATCATCATATTGGGCATCATCAACTGAAGTTCAAACCAGCTTAATTTTGAGGAACCTTTACTAGGTCCATTCACTAATGATGTCTTCTCTAAGAAGCCCTGCCTGAGGAGAATGCTTGTATTAATTCTTTCAATAAGGAGTTACAGAGTGTGGTAGCTGAGCCTCATGAATATATGGCATTATGATCCAGAGAGGTTTCATAAGTTTTCTTTGCATTATTTCTAAAATGTTGATCAAATACAAAACATTTCAATGAATTAACCTCACTTTTTTTTGCTTTCATAGGGGAAGAAGAACCTCCTGTAATCACTGCTACAAAATTCTTAGTGCCTGGAATATGTAAAGCAGAACTTCATTGCCACATCCACGCTGATGAACTGCAGGCAATTGCTCCTTTATAACACACTACAGCATTATTATGCATTGCCACTTTAGCAACAGCCTCTGTTTGTGCTTTAACTACCACACTGTCTCAGCACTAAATCTACTTGAAGGAACAAATACTCCCTGAAGAAGATCCGTTACTCCTAAAAGATCTCTTTATGGCCAGTAAACTTGAATCTGTTGGTCTTTATATAAAAGTCTTTCATGATTTGAAGAATGCACCATGGAAAAATAGATGAGAATACATTTAAAAATTATTCCTACTACTAATTTAAATGTCATAATACTACACTGTTTACAGATGCCACATACAAAACTGACTTCTTTTTTGTTGGCTAGAAATAATCTTGCAACTGGACATAAAATAGCTTGGAACATTAAGTCGTAGTAAATTTTGTAGTCCAGCCTCTAGTTTTAAGTGCTGATATACTCGATGGCAGGAGTGTTGTAGTGAATGAGAGCAGAATCTTTTTCAGAAGGAAGATAAGATGCCAAAGGTGAGATCAAGAAATTCTCCATCAGAAGAAGTACTTTTCCTTTAAAAATGTTTGAGCTCCTTTCCTTACAGTCTGCTCTTTCCCAAATGTTAACATGTCTCAGTATTTAATTTCAGATAAGCACATCTCCCTCTATGTATGATTCTCCTGTCTCTTCTCCACAATCTGGCTATGATGACTCACAAGTAGTACTGTACTGAGCCTGAAGTATCATTTTTACAATAGGCAAATATATAGATCTTGCATATGCTGGGTGATACCATGGAAACAAAGTTTCCTGTTTTCTTCCCGGAAGGGCTGACATAAAGAATATTTTAAAGAGATGGGGGAAGGAAGACCAAATTTTGTATTTAAAACATCATTCTGGATTTGTTTAGCCATGAGCTGAATATGCTTTATGGGGGATTTCAAATTATCCTTCAAGGACAAATCACCTGGGGTAAAACAAGTTAAGGAGTTAACAGGCATAAATGCTTTGCTTTGGTTTGAGCCAACCAGTAAACAGAAGCCAATGAGTTATTTTGCAGTTCACACTACTTATCATTACTTAGTGCTGAAGACAGTATATTACTAGTGTTATATTAAGAAAAAAAATGCTAAAACTGCACTGGACATGTTCATCTAAAGACACAAAGCACACATGTCCTGTCTTCTGCAGGGACTGGGTCAGTACCCCATCACCCAAAATACCCCCTCTGTTTCCAAAGAGCAACTTCTCATAAGTAGAACTCATCTATGTAGCTACAAGTCTGGGCACTATTATAATAAGCATGATAACAGCAAATAGTAAAGAACACCGTATAAATGTGCCTTTGCTAATTGTGCTTGTGGGGACAGATTCTGTCTCCTTTAACCTGTCTTCACATTCCACTAATAGGAGCTTACTTTAGGAATACGTCAAGGCAGAACTCAAACACCTCAAATATTCTCTCAATTTTGATAGATGAGAATCGGACATTGCTAACTTACACTGTATTATCCGTTTTAATAGAATGAGGTAGAACTATTAAAGCAGGGATGGTTTTGGCTGAGTAGTTGTAATGCTTCTGTTTTGTTTCGGGTTTTTTGTGCCAGTTTATATTTAATCATTTGAATTTCCAAACAAAAGACTCTTGAAATTGTCACAGATGGAGTAAGACAGTGCTGTAACAATTATTTGACCATGGCCATTGATGGCAGAACTGTGGCATGCTTTGCAATTGTACTATGGAATTCTGTGGTCAACTGGAGGTATGTGTTGGGTTTGGAGAGCCTTGTCCATGAATGTGATGTTCCTTACTTTTCGTGTTTCCTGAATTTGAAAGAACACTAACTGGAAAAGATCTAACTCGCAATACCCCAGTAAATGATTCTCTACTAAATCCAGCTATGAATGATGTTGATTCAGTGCATTTCTTGCTGATTTACTAGAGAAAGAGCTTGGAGTGGTGAGGTACAGGCAGAAGGGTTACAAAGTTGGTGTGCTGAAGAGCTGCTGTGCAGAGAAATGCAACCAAAGCTGCAAAACACTAGGAGGAGGCAATTCCTTAGCAGTTAGCAGGTGAAGGTGATGCTGTTCTCCTCCGTGGCAGGTCACACCTTGCATACTGTTACTTTATGCTAGACTAAAGATTGGGAAGGTTTTCTGTTTCCATAAAATTCAGTGGCAGAACTGGTATTACTAGGTGGAATTAAGTCTTCATTTTGAGCTGTAAGAAAGTTCAGTTTCAAAAACAAAGGCAGTTGCACAAAGAATCACTTGTCATAAATGGTTTTATTTTTATTTCTTCAAAATATGCTGTACAATCCTGCAAATCTTATTTTTTTTTTATTATAAAAGGTCTATGCATATGCCAGTAAAATCCATTGGGGGGAATGGTGGGGGAAAGAAGAAGAATTCCTTTATTCCTTCTTAGCATGAGGTGGAAACAGCATATTATATGTTCTCAGGAGAAAGACAATGTAATTAGTTGAAAACTTAGGGTAGGACTGCCCACATAAAATATACAAAATTGAGAAAATAATCTGATTTAGTGTAGTTTTTTTACAAAGCCACAATGCTTTAAAAAACTAGAAAATACAGTGTATATTTTGGTGCTGGAAGGACGTGGTACTGAATTCCTAAGAGAATAACAGAAAAAAAATCCATGTTAAAAATAATTGTAAACCAAATATGTTAACACACAGAGGGTAGCTTGCTACTATTGTCAAGCATTAGTAAACTCTAAAAAATGTCAATAGTCAAAGGATCCCTTTAATCTTTACTAGACTCAAGTGTGTGGACATTGTTTGGATGTTTTAAAATGTATTTTCTGGGAGGGTGGAAAAAACATGGGAAAGCTGAAGGTTCAAGATATGGCAGTGTGTTCAGCGTTTTGAATGATAAGTATTGTTGTTGCCATAATTTGTACCTCTACATAAACACATGAGCTGTTGAAAACAGAATGCAGTTGACATTTGCAGAAATAAATGTTTTATGTGACTGTAATTTAGAAGTTAAACATCAAAATAAAACATTTTTTCATTTCTCTCCCTGGGCTTTTCTTAGTGGTGTGAAAGGCTTGGCTTAAAGAGTGCAATTGTTTTATTCAAAACACTTTAATGCAGTTACACACACCACACACATAACCACTGTTCTCTAACCGCTGTTCGCACTGTGCATCTGGAAGTGTAACAGGTATTTTGATGGGTGTTTAATAATAGTCAAGCAGCTGTAAGAAATGTCAGTTTTCTAAAACTACGGTATTGAAAGACTGATTTTATTCTTTTTTTTTTCAGTTTTTTTTTTTTTTTAATTAAAACTATGTTGTTATGATTTTATGTAATTATTTTTTCTATATCCTCCTTGAAGGTCTCCTAGCACTGCATGGTTGTGCAAGGCAAGTGAAACCTATCCATACCAACCGCAAAATTACAATAACCTGGCTTGGATTAATTTTGTCAAAAATGTGATAATTGCCTAAGATTGATATGATTTTTTGTTTTCATCCAAGTGGATTTCACTGTTCCAGTCAATGAACCCTGCAAACTGATTTCAGGGATAAGCCACTCATATTCCTTATGTTGGCCAGGTAAATGAAGGTTTTTATAATGGACTTTTGGTCTGTTTGGCAAAATCAAACTTACAATGCTATAGAAAGATCTGTAATGAGTCTGTAAAGTTCTTATTATTGAAGACTTGAATTGCTTACTTAATACCAGATAGTTTGCATACACATTAGCTATGTTGATTTTACAGGATGCTGTTTATAATACTTATACCTGCTTTCCTTGGGCCTCTGTCGCACAATTCCTAATTCTGCTTCTATCACCAGGTAAATCAGAGACATTCTAAAGGGTCATTAAGCACTGAATAGTTGCATTAGTAATTCAAAAGAGAACTTGATCAGTTACTTCTCCGTATCTGAACTGGACATCGTTGGGAAGTGTTATCCATACGTATATTCTACAGTCTTAATTTCTGTAGCCTCTGCCTTGGAGCCCTGTACATGAGGGACTTTGTGGATGAAACAAAATGGAAAGAAGGAGTTGCTCTAGTTTTTATACCTTCCATTTAAAACATGAGAACCCTCAGGATGCTTTCCTCATGTTTAGGAACTCTTGATCAAAACTCTTACACTTTGAGAATGTGGAAAGATACGCTTTGATATGAGGATGGGCATATGGATAATACATCTCAAAAAACTTAAGAAAACTGATTTTTCTTTATCTTGTGTTTAAGTATTGGGGGGACTTGATACTGAAAACCTCCCCTCAAAAAACAGCCCAACCAAACCACCAAAAACATAACCACACCAAAAATCCCACACACTTTTTCAGTTACAGTGAAAAACATGCACTGCACACAGTATGTGCATTCAAACTGCAGCTGGTCAGACCCAAATTATTTCTAAAACGTCAGAAGTTAAAGGCTGTGCTATAGATCAGCTGAAGGAATTTTTCTTTTTCTGCTATAAATTATTTTATTTTACTTGCTATTGTCTGTTGCTGTTTCTCAGACTCCCACAAACCAGAACAATGGTCAATTTATATGTTTTGTAATGGGATACAATTCTTTATTCTCTTAGAACTGATTTAACAAAGTCTGATTTATCCATTATGTTCATTTTTATAGGCAGCTGTATTGTTGACAATGCATTCATATTTATAGCAGTCCATGGAAAAAGTAGAGATTGGTCATTTTGTCCTGTTCGCAAAAAGCAAAGGAAAAGGAAATGTTCTTTCCGTAGTGTCAGATGTCACCTAAATGACCAGAAATTGAAGTGCGTGCCAATATTTACCTCAGTGCTAAAATCTCAGTTCTTAATAATTTTGGTATTTCACTCTGGTGCAGATACCTATAATTTGTCGCTGACCAGAAACTTGTGAGACTTGCTGTCCTGAATTGCTATTTTTCCTTAAAAAACATGAGATTG
>JANHGB010048339.1:0-29779 GCA_026283785.1 Coracopsis vasa
GTCCCTGCCCATGGCAGAGGGGTTGGAACTAGATGATCTTAAGGTCCTTTCCAACCCTAACTATTCTATGATTCTATTATCCTACAGTTCTTTTGACTTTGGGAAAATTATGGCGATCCTTGGACAGGAGGAAAATACTTTCACATTAAGGAAAGCAAGGAAGGAGGAGGTTTCTTCCCAATGTACGATCAGAAACAAGTAGAGAAAGCATCTTTATACTAAGAGGAAAAATATTTCCTATTGGAACTTCACCTTTAGGAGCAATTATCCCTTTATAATTTACTCATATTGAAAAGAAATTAAAATTCTTTACAATAGTTTTAGCTAAAAGTTCTGGCGTTATTCTAAATATGATGAGTTAATGATGACCCCTGAGGTAACTGAATGAAAGAAAAGTGCTGTCTTTCCCTTCTGGATCAGATTTTGTTGACAGAGGCCAATGCATGTGACACAGACATGTTGTTCTAATCAGACAACACAACAAAAGAGACAAAAAGTGACAAGTCCTTCTTGTGGTAATCCATAGGTTCACCATGAAAAGTCTTTGGTACCAGACTTTTCACAGGGATGTAACAGGGATGCCCGGAGCCTTTGAATTATTCCCCAACTTGTTGCTTGCTTCTTACCATGGTTCTTCATGTGTTGTACCCTGTGTGGGGGGAGGGCTGCATGTCACTCTGCGCTTGGGCTCAGGCTATGGCAAGGGAAGAATGCTGCCGGGGGTATCTGCCCTCCGTCTTGGCTTTTGGGCTGTGAAGTGTAGCTAAGTAGAACCTGAGTAGGCCTCTTGACTGAACTCCCACCCTGTTGCCTGAAACAATAATCACAGTGCAGCCTTCACAAAAAGTAAGGTTTTGCACTGAATAAAGCAGAACCCAGAGCAGTCTTGAGCAGTCCCGTGGCCTTGTAGGTGTAACAGGTATACAGGTATAGGTGACTTGGTTTCCTCTTACGTTTTAGAAATTCCTTGCTGGGGCTTCAGCCAAGCGTTGTCTGTTGGCCCCTGCAGTGTTCAGGAGCTGCTGAATCCCAGCTTTTGATACAGGTCAGTCCAGAGTCCCACTGAGAATTCCCACTCTAGCCAGCTAAAAGAGGGAAGAATGATCACAGATAGATAAAGTCCCTAGGAGAGGTAGGTCAGGAAAAGTCCAGGTTGGAATTACAGTGCAAATGAACCTGTATGAATGGTGGTCCTTCAGAGCTGACCATTGAGGTCTGTGCCAGACTCTTGGGGATGTCTCAGCTGCAAAAGAAATCACCACAGCAGTTAAAGACTTGGGTGGTGTGGCAGACCCTATTAACCCTTCTCTGTCTTTGGTCCCAGTCTGAGCCTTCTTTGTTACTGCTGCTAATGACCCTGACTTTGCCCAGCATGGTGGGCTCATGCCAGATGTTATGGCCAAGAAAAAAACATGGTTGATTGTATTGAAGGCATTAAGCTTAAGGAATGCCCTGGAGTCCAGAGGACCTAAGGTGCTTCAATTTTAGTGGGATGCATTTCTTGGTTGGTGTGAGGAAGCCACAAAAGAAAAACAGAATCTCAAACCAGAAGTCTGAGAGAATCTCAGGGAGGGGGAACAAATACATCAAGTAGAGTGTGTGTGAGCCAGAGATTTCTCCTCAAAGTGAATCTGCATTTCCGCTTGCCCCTTTTATCCACAGACAGAAGGGGCAGGCTCTCCCTGGCCAGGCTGAAAACACATCAGGGCTAGCACCTCTGAGCTAATTTTATTTTTATAGAGCTGCTCCCCTGTCACACTAAGCAAAAGCAACCCCTGGCTTGTTTTGGCAGGTGAATTCCCAGTCATTCCCAAGAAAAAGCAGGAGCATCCCTGTGGCTGGGGCTGGCCTGTCTGCTGGGGGCGACTCTGCGCAGCTGTCCTTCTGCTCCTCCCACCCTACATCTCTCCCAGAGGATGGGACATTTTTAGTGTAATAAATGCCTTTAACCTCTTAGGGGATGAAAGCCTCTAAAGATTATCTGTAATACAGTGACAACAGTGCCTGAAGCTCTTCTCTTATCCTGGACTATGTGTCATCAGGCTTCTAAAAAAAAGAGTGTTTTAATTTTTGGGCATGTCTTGAACTTAACTAATGGGGAGAACTAAAAAATCTCACCTTGTATTTGTTTGTCTTCATCTCTTCTGAATCTCCAATTAAGACCAAGTCATTAGGCCTTAGTTGACATAACTTTGCTATTTAGCGTGAGTATGACTCAGCATTAAAAACACTACTGCACATACTTAATAGAAACCCATCTGCAAGTAAGGACCTGCCCTCCTGCTAGGGCATGATATAAATAAGTTAGAACTCAGGTACACAGGCAGCCTTTCATCTGCTTGCATCTGCTTGTAAGCAGGGACATCCCTAATGGCAAAATATGATAATAATTTGAAGGAAGAACCAAGCACGTAGCTCACAGGTATTAGCAGTTAATCAATAACACTAAGCTAAAAGGTAAACAGCTGTAAGAATCCTGATTAATACTAATCTATAGACTATCATTTTAGCCCTAACCAAGTGCACAATAGGATAAGAAAACCACAAGTTATGTAACTTACCAAATTGCATGAATGTATGCTTTAGATAAAATTATATCAAGATGAAAAGTAGGTATAAAAGAACCCCTAAGATTTACTGTTCTTTGGACATGTGTACGGAGGTTTGAACCCCCCTGTGCTCCCAGCACCAATAACAGTTTGTGCTTTACAGTGCGTACTGTGGAGTGATTTCTTTGAATTGAACACGAGCATGTTTCCTTCACAAGCTGCTTTTCCTCATCCCGTGCTGTGATATCTGGACATGGGGTACCCAAAGGATTCCAGATTATCTGGCAAAACTTAATTTCTAAGGGTAATTCAAACCTTGCTGTGCAATTAGAGCTCAAAAGCTTATTCCTATAAATCTAATTAATGCTGGTACTACTTTTAGGCTACTGATGCTGCACCAGTAAAGCCATACTAAACTGCCTGCCTGAAACTGTTTACTAAAGCAATAGAGCATCAATTCTGTCTTGCAAGTAACAAGTTTGGAACAACACAGACAAAGTAAAAAATTTAACTGGTAACAAAAAATGAAGCCAAGGGACTACCTCAAGCAAGTTTTGGAAGACTGTATTCCTACCTTCTCCCTGAGCCTTGTGTGTGTATTAGCTGTCCCTGGTGTAGTCTGTACTTTTGTCTTGGGCTAGGATGGAGAATGAATTTGTAGGTAGGAGAATTAGACCAGTACATTTAATGCAAAGTACACAAATGTACAAAGGTTTGGGGACACAGCTGTCCTGGGCTGGCTGTAGAAGGGGTCTTGGGAGCTGGGAGAGCCTGGATGAGTTCCGCGTCCCCCTCAGTAGTGTTTGTGTGTTTGTGTCGCTGCCTCAGTGTTATGTCCTGAGTAAAAAAAAATAAGGGGAGGTTCCAAGTCGAAGCTTTTGGTAGGAGGAATTACAATGCTTGAGGTCCTGTGCTCTGAACACCTTCATTCCCTGAGGGCAGCCAGTGATTCTTTCTCAACCTGTTTCAGAGCACTTCACTCAGGCCAGATAAGAAATAAGGACTGCGGGAAGGCTTCACCTCTGGTCAAGTGCAGTCAGTGACTGTGTCTGGAGCCAGTGTCTCTGTCTGAGGGTGCTTCAAGTGATTCCTAATACACCCCTTCTTTGGGATGAAGGCAGTGACTTACAGAGGATCACATGGAGCTACCTGAATAAATTTTCATAGCACACCTATGCTGCTTTTGGCCAAGGTAGAGTTAGGTAACTGGTCTGGGGCTAGGGTTTGCATTTGTGCTGAAAATTGTGTTGATAATTCAGTGCTTGCACAGAGACGAGGCCTTTCTGCTCCTCACACCACCCCACTAGCGAGCACGCTGGAGGTGCACAAGGAGCTGGGAGGGGACACAGCTGGGACAGCTGACCCCACATGGCTACAAGGATATTCCATACCAGATGATGTTGTGCACAGCATGTAAAGCTTGGGGAAGAAGAAAAATGGGGGGATGTTTATAAAACTGGGGGAAGGATCAGAAAGCAGGGGAACGTTCAGAGTGATGGCTTTTGTCTTCCCAAGTAACCATTACATGTGATGGAGCCCTGCTTTCCTGGAGATGGCTGAACACCTGCCTGTGATGGTGATGCCTGTGAGTGAATTCCTTGTTTTCTTTGCTTGCACACATAGCTTTTGCTTTACCTGTTAAATTGTCTTTATCTCAATCTCACTTTTACTCTTCAATTCTCTGCCTCATCTCAGTGCAGAGGCAATGAGTGAGTGGATGTGTGGGCTCAGCTGCTGGCTAAGGTTAAACCATAACCACTCAAATGGCATATAAACCTCCAGGAGTTGGGCCTGGCTGTGTTTGTTCCCCTCTCCAGCTGTGTCTGGTGCAGTTTGTCTTGTGCTGTGCTGTGCTGTGCCCCAGGAAGTCCTACGCTGCTTTGCTCCGAGAGGGACCCATGGGTGCAAGTCCCCAAGCTCTCTGCAGTGCAGCACAACCGATCATGTCCCTTTTCGCCATGTTCAGTGTCACTCAGGCAGGGGCTCTGCAGTAACCCACCCTCCATGGGGTTTTGCCCTGGACTGAAGACTTCTCCATCTCCCTGCACCAGCAGGGATGACATCCTCCAATGACAAGGTGCACACCTGGGCCCCTGGAATCCTGCAGCCCCTTCCAGGTCCCCTTGTTATAGCAATTGTAGCATGTGGAAGGAAGGAGAGATTAGAAGGAGAAACCCCACAAAACCTAGGCTGAAACCCTGCAGAAGGAGATCACCCAGCACCTCTGCAGGGGGCAAAGGCCAGATGTCTTCCTCTGGTCCCATTCTGAGCAGGTCCTGGTGTAGGCCTGGTCGTGGAGCCATGGAAACCACAGCAACAGCCCAATGTCCTGCCAGGCATCCAACAGGCAGCCCCAAGGTAAACTAAAGTCACCTCAGCAACGCCCGTGAAACCTACAGTGTCTGAGAGCATGCTGCTGTGTCACGGGAATTTTGGAGATAAGTTTTGATTCTCCATATCCAAACCCTACACCCAGAACCCCCGAGACACTGCGCGGGAGCCTTGGGTCCGGCTGGGGAGCACGACGGCCCCCGGGCATGGTGCTCACCCACGGCAGTAGGTGCTTATCCGTAGAGAACATTGCTCCGGCACCCCGGCCTCCTGCTCTGAGTAGCGGCAGAGCCACCGGCGCTGCGGCCGGGCCCAGCGGTTGGGCTTGGAGAGGCAGGGGGCAGAGCTGGCGGCAGGGTAGGTGGGTCCAGGAGACTGGGCACCCTCCCTGCCCCTCCGACACCTCCCTGCCCCTCCGACACCTCGGCCTCGACGTGGAGAGGGGCGGCCAAGCCGCTCCAGGAAAAGCCGCGACTCCGCCCCGGAGTAGGGGCCGCCGGTGGGGGCAGCCCCCCTCTCCCACTCCCAGGGCTGTGCGACCCCCGGGGCGGGCCGTCCCCTCCTGCCCCCCCTTATCCTCCCTCCTCTCCCCGGCGCATATAGCCGCGGGGGCCGGCGGCGGCCGCCCGCTCGCCCCGACGGCGCCGGGGGGCGGACAGTATCGAGCGGCAGCTCCCGCGCCTCTATCCCACCCCGCAGCGGGACCCTCAGACACCCTCGGGTGTCTGCCCCTCCGCTTCCCGACAGCTCGCTCCCTCCCTTCTTCCTTTCCCGGCCCGCCCCGACATGGCTCTGTACCTGGCCGGCGAGTCGGTACCCGGAGACTACAGAGACGCGCTCGGGACGAGCCCCGCCAGCCTCGCTGCCTACTACCCCCCTTTCCACCCTCCCGCCCAGTACTTCGAAGCGGCCCCCGACTTCTTCCAGCCCCTAAAATCCCTGGGCGGGATGCTGCCTGCCTCCCCGCCTTTGCCCCACTACAACTTCAGCAGGGCCCCCACTTTCCTGAGCCAGCCGCCCCCCCTGCCCGCCGAGCCCTTTCGTGGCCTCCCTTTGCCCCACTACGCCAAGCCGCAGGACCCCTTCTCTCCCAGGGAAGACTCGCTCGTCGGGGCAGGGGCCCCCGGCTCGCCGCCATCACTCTACCTGAGCCCCCCTCACAAGGCTGCCCGCAGCCCGGAGGCCGGAGCGCCGGAGGAACAGAGCCACAGGTACCACTTCACCGAGGAGGAGCTCAACGCGGTGCTATACGGGACGCTTCGGAGCAGCCAGCTGGCCGGGAGCATCCACGCCATCTCGGGGCCCCGTTTTCCCCCCGCCAGCCCGGGTAAGGGGGTCTCCGGCTTGTGGGCAAGGGGCTGCCTGTGGCAGGAGGGGCACCGAGGAGCACCGGGGCGGAAGGTCGTTCCTTGCGGCCGGGTGTACGGTGGGGTCTGGGGACAGTTCCCAGAGTGTGGGGTGCGGGTGGTTCCGCGGAAGCCATGCCCACCGGGCATCGCCAAGGGCACGTCGGGATTCATTTCCCCGTGGTTTCTTGCGTTATGAGCCCACGCCGGGAAAAACTGGGAGTGATTCGGGATTCGGCCGTCGTCGGGCCCAGCAAGACCCGCTCCCCCTGCCGCACTGCACCTGCACTGCCGGCTGAAGAAGGGGTCCCTCTTCTGCAGGTGCTGGGGACTCCTTCTCTGCAGGTGCTGCGCAGTCCTCCTACGGCCCGCCGCTCGACAGGGACTCGCTGAAGCTGCCCGAAGGTAGGGGCCCGGCGCTGCCCTCGCCCCGCTCCGCTCCCAGCCGCGGCCAAGCCGCGCTCAGCCCGCCCTGTTCCCCGCAGGGCTCTCGGTGCTACAGGTGGAGTACGGGGACTTGTCTCAGGTCGGAGTCTTCTGCATGGACCCCATCCCCAAAGGAGTCCGCTTCGGCCCTTTCCAAGGCAAAGTGGTCAGCATCAGCGAGATCAAGATTTACGACGACAACTCGCTGATGTGGGAGGTAGTGGAGGCACCACTGGGCTCGGCAGCCCCACTCACTTAGCCTGCGAGAGGGGCTCGGCCCGGTGCGGGGGGTGGATCGGTGCGAGCGGGATATGTACGGGAAGGAAGAATCGGTCAAACTTGATCGGGTTCTCCCTGCTCTCCAGATCTTTGAATGCGATCGCCTGAGCCACTTCATAGATGGGAAGGGCGCCTCTGGCAATTGGATGTCTCTGGTGAACTGTGCCAGGTACCCCGAGGAGCAGAACTTGACAGCTATCCAGTGCGAGGGGCAAATATTCTACGAGAGCTGCAAGGAAATCTTGCCGAAGCAGGAGCTGCTGGTGTGGTACGGAGATTGCTACGTGCAGTTCCTGGGCATCCCAATCAGCCTGAAGGACGGGGAGGAGGGGAAGAAGCACCCGAAGGACCCCGAAGGTGAGCCTGCCAGCCCCTCATGCCCATGGTCCTGCGTCTGACTGGGGTTAGGCTCGCACGAAAGGAGGTAAAGGAACTCGGGCACCACCTTTTTTCATCTATGTTTTACTTCGAACGCTCGCCAGTCCCTGCGGTGAGCCAGTGGCAGGGTGCCCGGCCCTGCCTGCCCCTTCCCTTCCCTGCAACCCAAACATCCCAGAGCAGCAGCTTCCCCGCGGCACCGGGGACCGCACCGAGGGCTTCTGCCAGCTCGGTGCAAAAGTCTCTTCTCTTTCGCGTTTCCTCGGGGAGCTGAAGTTGTTCGCCCGACGGCTGTAAAACATCTGGTGATGAGGGGCTGGGCTCCTCTCGGCTCCGCATAAGAGAAGGGGGCACGCGTTTTGAGACGAAAAGGGCTTTTGAGCGGCATTCCGGTTTTGGTCCTGTTTTATCTTATGATCTCACATGCCTGCTTTTATTATATTTTTCGTGCAATTAACAGTAAATGTGGCAGGCAGAAGTCGTTGAGATCCAATAATGCCGGTATGGCTTGCAGATCAAATGTCAAACACGCTTATTCCCCGAATAACTCTGCTTATAATGCGCAGAAAATAAATACCCTTCTTATAAGCAAAGCTTATGTATAGGGAAAAAGGGTGTATGCCAGTGCAGGGCAGGCTGAAGCGGGAGAGGTGCCACAGTGAGGCAGAGAGCCACCAGACTGGCACGGGAATTTGGCAATGTTGTCTTCAGGTGCCTGGTTCAGGTAAATCGTTTCATTTTAAGGCTTAAGCCAAAGTTGCTTTTGTTAATGGCAGAAAAGTATGCGTAAGCGTTTGAAAAATACCCTGTCACTGTTGTTTTAAATTCAGTGGTTGAGAACAGTGTTAAATACAAAAGAAAACCAAATAAATGTGTTTTTGTTCGACATCATTTTTAAAACTATCTAGAAAAACCGTGCAAGTTTATTTTTCTTTTGGGGACGGGACCTAAAATTTACAGACAACGTTAGCATGAGATACCTGGCAGTGTTTCTGGGTGGGGAGATGCTTTTGCATGAGACTTTGCGTTGGTTTTTCACATTCTCTCTCTGTTTAGGGAGAACCAAGGATGAACCACTGTCCTTGCTGTAGTCGGTAGCTAAACCCAGTGATTTTACCAGGCTGTGGGCTGTAGTTTTCTCCCCCCCGTTAGAAAGGTAATAGGCAAGTGAAGCAGTGAGAACCGATGGGTATTTTGTTAATGGTTTTGCCAGAATCCATTTACTCTTAATGTCCTCCCAATAAGTAGGAAATTTTAAGTTGGGACTTAAAATTCCCAACTCGGTACCAGCTCTGGGAATGCAGCAGGTTTGAAAGGAGCCCCTGGTGCTGCGATGTAACAGAGAGGTGGCCCTTTCCCTTCTCCCGTACAGAAGCCGGGGAAAGCTTTAAGTGCGACCGCTGCGGCAAGGTTTTTGCCTACAAGTACTACCGGGACAAGCACCTCAAGTACACCCGCTGCGTGGACCAGGGGGACCGCAAATTTCCTTGTAACCTCTGCAACCGATCCTTTGAAAAAAGAGACAGGCTGAGGATCCATGTTCTCCACGTTCATGAAAGGCACCGACCTCACAAGGTGAGCCTGCCCCTGGGTTGCTCCGCAGGTACTGGCTTTTCTGGGGAGACTAATTAGGGAGTCTTTTTTGCCTGAGGTAGGATGCTGATGATGTTCTCCCTCCTCCAGTTGGCCTGGCAGTTCTCTGGAAGGACAGCTTTGCCTGTACAGGAAGAGCTTCTTTTGTGCAGCAGAGCTTAGTTAAAGAAATTGAATAGATTTACATTGGAAAAATAAACCCCACAGTCTCAGCGAGACCTTGAAAAGAAACTATTTCTTCTGAGCTCTTTGGATGTTTGCCTGTGGGTTTTGCTACTTTTCTGACACGGTGTGGTGCTAACTTGTGTTTGAAGGTACGCACTTGTCCTGGATCTGAGGAGATGATGTCTCTTATCCCTCATTCCCTCCCTTCAGCCTGAGAACCGACAGACATCTGTGTCAGTTAAACAAAACAGGAGCTAAAAGGTTTACAGTCAGTGGAGAGCAGATTTTCAATTGATGGAAACAAGTAATTGCTGAGATACTTTCCTCATCTGCACCAAACACCTCTCTATAGCATCGGTTTTCTCTATGATCACTGGGGGTGGAAAACCAGACTTCCTTAAAGGCTTGGGAACATCAAGTTCCAGTGCTTGAAATGGCACAGTTAAATTTGGCCTGAAAAAAATCCTCAAAATACCTATTTTGTAGATAATCCTGCACCAATGTAAATTTTTCAGGGAAAACTTTTTCAACTAAACAATATTGCAATGTCAGATCTTCAGATTGATTTAATTACAGGTGAAAAATATTTTTAAATATGAGGCATTGAATACCATCTAATTCTTATTAATTTCATTTCCTAGAGCATTTGTTTTGAAATGCATATGAAAGAAATACTTTAGAACGGCAGTAAGATAAAACTTACTCTGAATATATCACATTTATATGAGAACGATCAATTCAAAAAGCAAAGATGGAAAATGTGTCAGTAAAAAATAAACACCTTTCAAGATCAGTCATAGCTTAGTTTACTTTGAACTTCTGAAAGATAATTTTTTTCCAATTATTGTAGGGAGAAATTGGTTTGGGGCTCTTATAAATTGCACTGAATCAGTGCAAGTCTCTCAAGTGACTCTTGTGAATTGGTTTTGTCCTGCTGACTGCCAGGCAGCAGCTTGAGGATGCTACTTGTTTCACACCAGCCAAGAGGCACTTCTGACAGGTCAAGCTGTAGGCTTAAGTGTGTGACTGACTCCCCATTTCTGAAAAATAAATTTTTATTGGTTTAAGATTTATTTTTAGTTTTAAGATTTATTATAAGATTAATATTTTTCGTTTAAAATTAAAAGTAACAGCTGGAAATTGATTTACATTCTGAAGAAAGTGATTTTACAGAAACGTTTGATTTTGATTTAGTAAAAGTCAGTATTGTCTGTTTGTGTTCTGAAGCATGATTTTAAATGAAACCATTTTGACAACACAAAAAAGCTTTGACATTTTGCATGATTATTTTTTAAAAAAAAAAAAGTTCTTAAAACTAGGTAAAAATTATGACTATTTGAAATTGTTGCTGCTTAAATTACTAGTGTGTGTATATACACAAATACATGGATATATGTATATAGATAAATATATATAAAAATATATAGGAAAATACATGCACATACTCTATATACCTGTTTTTCCTTTTGAACTATTCTGTTTTGTGCTTCCTTTTAACATTATCCATTTTTTCTTTCCCAGTGCTCAGAGTGTGGAAAGAGCTTTTCTCAGTCCTCCAGCCTGAGCAAACACATGAGGGTTCACTCTGGGGAGCGCCCCTACAAATGTGTGTACTGCAACAAGGTAAAGCAAAGCCCCATCTGTGTTCTGCTGCATCCCTCTGTCCTCTGCCATGCTTAGCATCACACTGGACGTGCAGGGAGGTGGCTCTTTCCATGCTCAATTTTATTTTTTACATTTTTTGTTCTGCTTATTTTCTGTTTTCTTTCAAGAAAATGTCTTCTGTTTAAGTTGATAACCAGATAAATTGACTATATTCTGAGCACAGTTGTGAGTTGAAGTGACAGGGCTGGCTGAGACTGAAGAAACAGGTTCTGGTCTCCTTCTGTTGTGGAATTTGTGTTTCATCCTAGCTGAGAGAACTGCTGTGGGGAAAGGATCTAGGAAAGCTTGAGAGCATTTCAATTGCCATTCAAGGCATGCAGATAGACGTAATATTCCCCTTTTTCATCAGATAGGTAGTTTTTGATATTACTGGCGTTGTTTCTGGAGTGCAGTGAATAGATTTGGCCCATAAGCTGAGTCTGCCTGATACAACTCTGTGCATGCTTGGAGTAACAGGGCCATTGATGTGCAACTGGACTTGGTGGTTTCATCTAAAAAAGAACATGAGTAAAGTCATACAGCACTGATCAAAAATGTGCCTAGCTATGATGCTCACAGCAGAGATGATTCAGATGAGCTCTTCCAGTGAGAGCAGTGACAGCTTTCCCAGCAGACAGAAGGTGGATGAACATACATGCTGCCGCTGGGTGAAAATCGATAGGGCTTCAGGTGCTATGGGAGTGTCCATGCAATGCAGAAGCACTGTTGTCATGTAGCAAAGTCCTCCTGATTTTGGAGAAAGAGAAGTTTTGTTAATGACTGATTGGACTAACACAGAGCAGAAGTGTCTTATACTTAAAGAAGATCCCTTCGGCTATTGCATTTCTTTCTCTCCCAGACATGCTAAACACTTGTAGGCAGAGTTTAAGACGCAATGTCATCCTTTAATCTTCTGATCACAGGGAGAGATGGCAAAGCTTTACAGATTGCTGTCTGAACAGATCCTTTAAGACACATGGGACTCTTGACCAGGGCGCAGCCATTTTGGTAGGACTGTTGTTGCAGATTGGATCAGATTAAACCTTTAGTCCAATGGCTGCAGGATACTGCAGCTATTCTGGGACATAGCCATCATTTCTGTGACTGGGAAGCCAGGCGCTATTTTAAAGCATCCTCATCTGTGCCTCCTATGCAGTCATGATTCCTCTTTGCCTCTTTTACCTCTAATGTACTCCAGCACTGCTTTGCTTTCCTGGACTCATTATCTGGGTGACATCGTGATTAAAGCAAAAGTCTGAGGCCAATATCACCATTCTGGCCCTTAAACACACTTTGGCTCTCTCAATATACACGTCCAGGGACTTTTATATAGGAATCACAGATCTGTTTGACCTCTAAGGTTCCTAGTGAAACGATATCTGACATGTATTGCTCTACACTGTGAAAACTTGTGATGGTTCAGCAACATAATGGTACTAAAGAGGATTTATTTTGTGTGGTCTGCAAGTAGTGAGAGGCCTGAAAGTGTCTCTCTTGGGAGGAAAAAAAGGGAAAAACACTCAAAACTTTTCAGCATTCCTGCTCCAGTCTTGGTGAGAGGGTTTTCTCCCCAAATAGGGAATAAGCCTTTACAAGGGGAACAGAGTGTGGTTGTTCACACTTTGCTCCTCAGATGTGTGTGGGGAAACAGGCTGGAAGGTCTGAGTGAAGGAAGAGCAGAGCATGATGGAGTGGGGAAAAATGAAACCTCAAAAGATGGATGCTGAATTGCATGAATGAATTCTGGCAGCTGAATCCCCAGGTGCCAGAGTATGTGAATATAATCTGACTTTGAAAATAAAAACTGAAAGGAAAAGCTGCATTATGTTCCCCAAACATAAAGGAGCTGCAAAGCTAATTAGGACAGTATTGACTTCTTACCCCTTGACATGTAGAAGATACTTACTGGTGCATCTGGTCAGAAATCTTTCTCTGAGATTCATCTAATTCCATGGACTCAGCCACATCTATATAGCGATAGCTATTGGCTTCTGATTCCTTGTTGCTGTGAGGTTGGGTTTTTTTCCCTTATCTGAGAATGTTATTTGAGGACTTAATTTCAGAGTACAGTGCTTCTGATGGGCCTGGATTAGCTGAACCTGGGAATTACACATGTGAAAATGGATTGCTTTCAACTCCTTACCTTTTCAGGCATTCACCGCATCCAGCATCCTGCGCACTCACATCCGCCAGCACTCAGGGGAGAAGCCTTTCAAGTGCAAGTACTGCGGCAAAGTCTTTGCCTCACACGCAGCCCACGACAGCCATGTGAGGCGCATGCACAGCAAGGAGGAGTGCACTTGCTCTGTGTGCGGCGAGCACTTCCTGGAGCAGGAGGATTACCAAGTCCACCTGAAGATGCATGACGTTTATTAGTCAAGAATCCTGTGGACATGTCCTGTGACACCTTATGTGTGTATCAGTCTATGTGCATGTGTTTGTTCATAGTTGTGTGCACATCGCAGGAGGTGACATTTACCCTCACAGTGACTCTTTGTGTACATCCAGTCCTCTGGACCCTGGGCATAGTTTCTCACCTGGGTACCCTGATGCCACTCTAGACTGGGGTAAAGGCCAAGATGTGCTACCTCACCTTTCCCCTTCTCTCCTCCCATACCCTAATTTTATCAACAGGGAAACACAGATAGGAGGAATTTCGCCTCCCATGAACCTGTTGTGCACAAATACCACTGTGAAGAGTGTTTCCATGTCTCTAATGTACCACATCTGTGAACTGCCTGGAACAGTGCAGTGCATACCAAAACTTGTGTGAGGGATGATTTTAACAAGTGCATTTCCCAAAGCCAATTAAACCTCTTTGTTTTATTAGGATGCATGACCAAGTATGGGGTCTGCTTCACCTTAACCTGCAAGTCTTTTAATGTTGCTCTATTTAAATGTGAACTGCTTCAAAGATACTGACTACTGCACCAACATTAGGGGTATTTAATTCTTTCATTCAGCTGCCTGGACACTGGGAGCTCCAGGGCACTGAGATCTTCTCTTCCAGAGGATGCTGATTGGACATGAGGGAGAGGAGTAGGGTGTGATGAGTAGCTGCCAGTTAGCAGAGATAGTGCAGGTTGGCTTTGCCTTCTCACAGCTGAGAGGACCAAATGTGAAGATAGTCCCAACCACCAGCTGAGTGCTCAGGTGGGTCACAAGCAGTCGAGTGGCCTCATAGAGGTGTTGCATTCTGGCCCCAGGTGGGCCTTTGTTAAAGATCTTTAACAAAATGGCATTCCCTGGCAATGTGAAATATCAACTTGATGGAGGCTTAGCAAAAAGCTGGAAGCATCACTGAGTATAGAGAGTGCTGTAATTAGTGCAGAAGTCTATTTTATCACTGAGTGGCCAGCACGATTGGCAGGGGGCTGTACATTCAAGAGGGGCTCACAGTGTCAGTGGGAGGGATAATAGAAGTGTGTCATCCAGGAGGGATAATGGAAGCCCTTGCTGAAGTTGGTTGATTAACACAGGTAGTTTGATGTTACTGAGATAATGAGATTCCCTTTTAATATCCTAGATCTGCTAGGATTAACAAGGACTTTGCACATAACAGAGAAAATTTATTTTGTGCCAACCTTAACAACCTCTTTGAATACAGCATAGAACTAGGGGAAAAAAGTTACCTGCACATTTAATTGTACTGTGTAGAGAATGTACCTATAAATATATTGATTTGCAGTAGTTTTTATGCAGTTTTTATTGTGCCTTAGGTTTCTCTGTCCTCATTGTTTTCATGGTAAAAATATAAAAATATTTACAGAACCACTTACTTGTAAGTAAAATATTGAGGACAGGGAATGGCTTCAAGGTGCTATGAAATGCAGTGTTAGCTTCCCAAGCAGGTAATTTCCTTGTTTCTTGCGAATGAGGGTTATTTAAGTGGTGTATCTTCTGTAGTGCATTTACTTCTGCTTGAAGTACCCCAAATATCTTGTACTAGAATATTAGTACCATTCAGTATTTGATGAGTTGTCTGTAAAAAAGAGTATGTAGTTTCGCTTGTACGTGTGATTGAAGGTACTGGTTATCTTGCACATTAAACTTGTGTATATAAATTTTGATGCTAAGTAAGATTATTACAATTACATTTATGCAAAAGTTAAAAATAAATTATTGGAAGCTACAGCATACATTAGTGGGCTATAGGTTGTTTCCTGCCAGATGTATTGGAGTTGTGTATTTGAGGTAGTAGCAAACAGATGAAGGGTGTTTTATGCATCATTTGTAAGTCATTACAGAGTCAAACTGTCTCTTAGTGGGAATTCTAGCCCTTGTCCTGCTGTGTAGCAGCTGACTGCATTAGAAGTCAAAGGCACCCAGTGTCTTGATAGATTGGGCCTTAAGTGTCCCAATAGTTCATGGAAGCTGAGGCCATTCAGCTCTGGATTGAGTTCACTCCCACTTGCAAGCAAGATGATGGATCCGGATTGAGCACTAAAAAAGACATTTAACTACCCTATAGCATTTAACTACCCTGTAGCACCGTCCTCTCCCTTCTGAATAGCGAGTCCCAGCTGTGCTGGAGGGCCCTGGGGGTGGTACTTGGCCAGCAGCACACTTCTCAGCGGGGTGGGGAGAAATTTAGCAGCAGGAAGCAGGAGGGAGGGCAGGCTGAGTTCTCCTGCCAGCCTGCAGCAGATTTTAGTCTCCTGTGAGGAAAATGCGGTGATTGTCAGTGAAAACATATTGCTGCCCTTGCTGGGCAGGATTTAGGAGAGTTTAGATTTAGATTAAGGAATGCTCCTGTGGCGTGCACAAACCATGAATGTACCCATAAACTGAGGTTTTCCTCCTGGGATTTGCACATTTGCTTGCACTTCTGTGGCCCTCCTGCCAGCAGCTTCATGAATGAGCAGCTCAGCCAGGAGCAGGGTTTCAGGTGTTTACTCACAAACAGAAAATAGAGGGGGATGCGTGTGTGTGTGTGCACACTGCTCTTTCCCATCAATCATGTTCCAAGGACGCCTGCACAGCACAGGAGGCCATGTGCATTAAGGAGCCTGCACTGCAAGTTCCATTAAAGGGAGAATATCTGTGACCAAGTCAACTGTAAGGGCTCAGTCCTTTCGCTGGGAAGCCCCAGCTGTAGGTTCCTCCTGAGCAGACACCATGATACTCAATAATGGTCCTGCTGGTCATTTCTGAGCAGATGCAGGATGCAGAAAGCAGGCTATCCCTGCAGCTTTCTGCATGTTGTACTGGATCCACCTCTTGCATTTTTCAGTATCATCAACTATGGGCCATTTATTTTCCATGACAGTGACTGTAGTAACACACTAAAGTGCAATAGGTACCCATATTACTCACTCAGTTTGGCTTAAACTGGATGTAGCTTGGCTTCCCTGGCTGAGGGCTCAATTCTCACTGCATTTCCCATGGCAAAGGATTATAGAAACTACCTGGCTGTGCACCCTGGCTCTTCTTTCCCCTAACTAGGATTAAAAATGGTGCTGCCAAGGGGAGCAGCAAGTCAAGTCTGTTGGGAAAATCAGTCCTGTAAGACACTAGCTGACTTTTAAATGCTTTGCATTAACTGTGTCAGGGTTTTTTAAATGTGAAGTGGAAAGTGATCTAAATAGAAACCAGAGGGTGAGGGCAGTCACTGTTTGATTGCGCTGGTGGGGAGAGAGATGAGCCTCTGTGAGGCTAACTCCTGAAAAGCCCCTCCTTAGTGAATGACAATAGCAAGACAAAAACAAAAGGGTGGTCCCAGAGCTCAGGCTGGGGAGTTGGAGGGAACAAAAGGCCTGGCCACTGACATCTGCTGCCTCTGGCATCTCCCTGCATCTCCTGCATCTCCCTGCTCTTCAAACACCTGGTCCCCATCCCTCTGCCACCCCAGCCCTTGTCCCTGCTGCACTCCCGGGGATTCGAGGAAAAGGGAGGTGGTTAACCACTGAGGGAAGGGGAAAGCGAGCAGCTTAGTGAGTTGAAGATAATGCCACAAACACAGTTATTGATTAGTGCCCAACTGTCCATTAAACAAGAGAGATCATTCACCAGGGAAGCCCTGGCTGGCTGTCCCTTCCTTCAGAAAGCCATTTCTCAGGGTCCCCAGTCTCCTACATGCCTCTGCAACAAGCTCTGGTGTTCGTTTCACCCCTATGGACACATTCACATTAATTTCACTTTCTTTCCTCACACACACATATCCCATTGCATCTTCTCCCTTCTGGCTTTCCCTAATGCACATAGTGTAAGGGCCTTGGGCACATGAAGGGTATCAGGAGACGTGGGTTTTGCTCTCTGCTTTCCTTCTTTTCTGACCTCATGTAAAATACATCCAGATCTTCAGTGGGACCAGCATCTGACTGTGTTTTTATGGTGTTTAACTCAAGTTTTAAAAAGGCTTAATGTCCACCCACAAGTGAATGCCTTTTCTGAAAAGTCAGTCCCACAAAGGGGTGGGGTACTGGCAGCTGGGGGTATGTGGGAGCACCAGAAGAGAATACCACAGCATCTCTGCCTCTCCTACAGCAGAACTCAAGCAGCTCTGCTCCATCTCCATCCCCAGCCAGTCATTCTGCAGCAGCTCTTGCTATAGGTATTGTTCTGGAAATCACAGCTTAGCTGCATTGCAGCAATGACAAACAAGGCTTAAATTCACAGGACTGACCTCTGGTTAGCCCAGCAATTTAGTAGAGAGCACTGTTGCGTGCCTTAGTGTGAGAATGCCAGTAGGAGACACCTTGGTCATTAACAGAAATGCAGTAGAAGAGAAAATGTCCTTTGTCTATCAAGGAAGTGGAAAAGGATGAATTCTTGGGTTATACTGGCCAAAAATGCAATTCACAGGTAATCCCTGAAGTGAAATCAGTTTGTGGAGCCCCTTCTTAGGGAGAAATGGTCAAGTCCATCCTTTTCTTAATCCAGGCGAAGTCAGTGGCATTCCCTCTTGGCCTTGCATGGTTTGGGGGACACTGACCCAGCACAGTGGCAGTGGGGATGTGGTGGCAGACTGCTCTCCAGAGTTTTGCTTTCCCACAAGTGAGCCCATGGCAGTAGCCAGGGTAGCCCCACAGCTGGAGGGTGCTGACAGCCAGCCAAGGGATTACCTGTATCGATTCTCTAATAGCTGTCAAGGTGGAGGGAAACACTACTCTGCCACAAGTGGACCTCTTAGCTGAGTGGGAACATAAACACCCCATTAAAGGTTTCATTCAATAGCAATCTTTGCTCAAGTAAATGGACAACAGCTCCCCCACCCCCAGTCCCTAATGCAAGAGCCATTATGGAGCACCAAGGCAGCACACAGGAATATGTATTTCTGTAGTATCAGTTTCACCAACAGACTGAAATTACTCTTTTAATGAAAAGTGATTTTTTTTCTTTCTTTTTTTACAGGGATGTGAAAATCCCAAGGAAATAACCAAAGAGGAATCCATTCACTTTCTTGAACCTCCCCTCACCTGATATGTGGCAGTTTCCACTGATGTACCCATCAGCAAATGGGAATACAGGCTGGCAGCATCATGTTCTTGATATTACTGGAGATGGGTAAAACAGGAACAGAGGGTGCTGGAGATAGCAGTGCTGAAGGACATTGATGCGGTTGAGGGACTTTCCCTCCATAAGCCATATGCAGTGCTGAAAGCGAGACAGCTCTGCCCTGGAGGGCAGCAGTGCTTGGATCTTGATTTCCTGGTGTGTGTAGAACTGCCTTCCCCATGCTGACAGTAAAAGAAGCTTTCACACATTGGCTCTGAAGGCAGGCGAACAGAGACAGGCCTTTGCTGGGTGTCTTTGCTTCAGAGTGTAACAAGGCTGATTCAAACCTTTGCTAGTCAAAATGAGTTTTTCTTCTGACATTGATCAACCTATGGTCAAGCGCAGTGTGAAACTTTGTATGGATATTACTATACTTCTCTTTCTATCACAATAGGCCTCTGTTTAATGCATGCCTCTTCTAAGCCTTTTTCCCTTAGTTTCAGAGCTAGAGAGACCCCATGCACAGTTACTCTAGTGCACACAAAACAAAATTCACCATGAAAAAGCATGTCAGCAAAAGGGAAAATTCCTGAAAAAGAGAGACATCTGGTTGTTTTCCCAAGCATCCGGGTTCTTTGCCTGTCCCCCTCCCCTGACTCCTTCCCAAAGGTGCACTCAGCCTAATATTTTGGAGGTTTGAGAAAGGAGGGATGGGGAGAGATCCTTTCAGGTAGTTTATTTTTTTGAGTTTCTTTCTATCCAGGAGAGAGTTCAGGTACCAGGTCTGCAGACAAGGAGGCGGCCTCAGAGAAAACCACTATGAGCTTAACTCTGTGTGGAGACGGTGCCTGGATTTAGGGCTTTTAAACTACTTCTGTGTTTCCATCCCATTACGACACTGTTATCACCATGTTAACATAGCTTTTTTCTGTATGTTGGGGTGTTTTTTAATTGTATAATATTCAAATTTTAAAAGTATGTTGATTTTGGTTGGAGTAGCTGGCCAGATCCAGTCAGATGGTCTGCCTAACTCAGTTTAGTTTGCTCTTGGTTTTGTAACTGTAAGACATGAGCAGTAGGGCCTGGCATGACAAAAACATTCTTCTTTTATGGCTTTGATTCTGTCTCATGGGAGCTGTTTTGGTCAGCATGTTGCGATAAAAGGTTCTATGGGAGGGCTAAGGGAGAGCAGTTGTTCTTCTGAATTAGAGAAAATAATTTAACTGGGGAAAAATTCAGAAGATAAGAAAACCTAAAGTGACTGGTACCATTTAAAACATTCCCCAGAATCCAAAGATCAAAGGCCCATGACACTTTTCTTTGATTCGATTTGTCTGGTAGATGGATCACTTATTTTTCTAGCAGCAATAAGGAAATCAAAATTATTAGAAAATTCTTTAAATTTTATCTTCTTTTCTTCTTTTCCCCAAACTACGTCTTTGGAACTCATCCTCCTTGCAGCAGAATTTCACAGGTTGGAACAAATGGCAGTTCTGTATAATGTAGAGTGATGGCTAAAGATGATGCATATTGTGTTTATACAGGTTTGTGCTTTTAATCATTGTCATACAAAAAATCCCCACCTATTTCCATAATGCATATGACACAAGGTATTAAACTTACTTACTGATACTTAAGTGGGTTAAAATAAAAATTAAGTATTCTGGATTATGAGATTCTTATTTACTTCTGGCTTATATAACTGTATGGTTGTACTGATAACCCCCTACTCTACACTGTGTAGGTATTTTCCAAGAGTATTTTCCAGTCTTAACAGAATCTCACTGACTCTTTGTTTTGTGTTTGTGTGTATGTATATGCACTTATATGTGCTTTGTGTACATGTAGGTATGCCCATGCACACATGTAATGTCTATTAAAAAGGTGCTTTTGAAAAAACAAACAATACTAAATATTCCAGTAAACTGAATATAGAAGCAATAACTGTTCACTCACTTTCAGTTTCATTACTCCTTTGGATGGCCTTAATGTTGCAAAAGATAATGAATCTGCTAAAGCTTCTTTTCCAGAAGTCATGACTTTCAAACTAGGTACTCAGTGCCATCAGTTTATTTCCCAGCCCCATCTGAATGGAGGACCAACAGAAGACTTTACAGCAATGGCAGATGGCAGCCACTCTTCTTGTCCTACTACTGATGACAGCAACGGTTCCCTTGGGCCCCAGTGGGATAGTGGTTTATATCATTTCCTGTATTTATGGTGCACTGTTGTTTGGCATCACTTGCATTTATGGGTTTTTTTTACTTTCCCTAGATCTTTCTGTAGTATGAAAGAGTTGACAGTGCTCAGCTGAAAAGATAAGTCCTTTGAAGCAGTTTTGCTGGTAGTACATTTTAGCACCTACTTTTGTGGAAGCTGCTCTACTTTGTAGTGTTACTCTATTGGTATTGATCTGTGCTGTGTACTCCGTATTTGTCAAGCTTTCAAAGACATACTATTAAAGATTTCTACATGAGAGAGTAATTAAAGGTCAACCTCATAAATAGTTATAACACCTATAACACCCAAGGCCAAAGGGGAGTTTTTACAGTCATTAGAAACTTGTCAGGAGTTTAACCTGTTGGAATCTAATCTGAGGTGCCATAGTTGCAGTCTGGTCGAGTCCCACCATGGCTGGATGGCCCCATGGTGGGGTCAGCATGGCCACTGACGAGACCAGGTCAATAACTCTGCCTCTCCTCAACCCTTCTGCATGCACAGTCCAACATGACGCAGTTGTCCATCTCTCCTTGCTTTTTGTGCCTTCCTCAGCAGCACATCGGTGGGATTCAGTGGCATTATATGTTGCTGCATACATACCAGTCCCTGGAGGGCTGTAAGAAAGAGCTTTTGCCCTGCTATTGTAACTATTCTGATGCGAGGCTGGCGGCCAGCAGCCCCCTGCCCACCTTCATACCTGCCAGGTGACAGCATTAAACTTACTTTACTTCAATGTCAGCCTTTTCCCTGCTCTCTTTTTGACATCACGTGTGGAGTGTGGAATGAGAGAAAACTAAAGAATTACACAGTTCAGTAGATTAATGTATGGCTGGAAAAAAGGGCAGAGATTTAAAAAATTTAATCCATCTTTCCCTCCTAAACATGACATTTAAAGCTGTCAAAGCTTGAGGCGGTGAGCTCAGTTAGCTGTCTTCAGAGGGGTAAAGACTTCTTTTAGTACTATTCATCACCTTAAAGAGCATGCTTTTCACACTCAATTTCATGAGTTTGGATTATTTTACTTAATCCTGCATCTAATTTAGAGATATTTTTTTTCTAAACACCCTAAATAGGGTGTTTAGAAAATAGGACGATTTCTAAATAGGACGGTTTCTAAATAGGACGGTTTCTAAATAGGAGGATTGAGAGAACCCACCTGTTTCTATTCACTTGGATAGCAACATATCAAGAAGCTAACCGGTTTTTATACCCAGCCGTGATGCAAGTGGGTTTTTAACTATCACAGGTTTTTAGTATGGGTCTTGAATAAGGATTCAAACAATTTGTAAGTCTCTGAATGTTCTTGTCTTGGGACACTTTTAACCACCAAGACATTCCTTTTGCTATCTATTTACTGAAAGATTCTATCAAGATCAAATATTTCTTTTCTCAAAAAGAATATGTGGCAGAGGGCAAATTCTATTTATTACTTCTTCTTGTATTTTATGCAGGTGCTGGAAAAATATTCAATTAACTTAAAATTGCAAATGACAACCTGTCTTCTGTGACCATCCATCTAGAGCAGGGCAAAAATCTTGTGGAATTTGATTCCCAGTGGGGCTTGACTTGTTGAGGTAAGGAACGAACACTCACGGCTTTTCTAACATGTCTTTTATATCAGTAAAGTTCACAGACTGTTCTGAACACTGTTTTCAAATCTCTAATGTACATTTTCAATGGAAGATTCTCCAGGTAAAGGATTTTTCTATCATTTAGGCAGCCTGTTCTTTGGAAGCATCATTTGGGGATGGAGTGACATTCTTTCACATAATTCCACATGATTAGTATGTTTAGTGTGAAGGTGCTGGCTTCCGGAAATGCAGCTTCAGACAGGAAGACAGATTTCACAGACCCATCCAGGACACATTGGTGGTTGTGCCTTTTGGGCACACAGTTTTCATGCAGGACAGAGGCTTAATGCTCAGCTTCTCTGGTGTTCGTGCCTGGCAGATCAGTGCGTGTGGCAATAAAAACCACAGAAATTCTGGTAAGAGACTTGCCTGGCTGACTGATGGGAAAGGGTGTAAAATCTGATTTACAATTAAATGTCACGTCAGAATTAACAAAGCTGATGTAACAGCAGGAATGTTAATTTGTCTATGAATGAATTTGCTCCCCACCTTCTGGGGGCCTGCACTAATAGATTCTTGAGTCTTATCCTGGTAGATGCCTGAATGTGAGGCAGCAGATTTTAAGATAATAATGACAATGACTCTGATAATGGCCGGCTCTGCAGCCTAAAGCTGGCAATGGGGGGTGTGAAAGTATCTTGGCCCAGGCAAGCACAGCACTTTCCTCCCTTCCTGCTGTGAGATTATCTCCACCCTCAGGAGTTTAACCTGCTATGAGGGTCAACCCTCTTTGACCTGCTCTGTTCTGACACCAGAATTGACATGTAAAGGTATTTTTAAACGTCCCTATTGATTTCACTACAGTGGCTTCTTTGCAGCACAATGACCCCAGTTTTGGAACTTCTGATGAGACTGGGCTGGTCTTGGCAGCACCTCTGGCTCCCAGCTGTGCAGGGCAGGCTCTTGTGTAGGTTGGTCTCTTCCAAACCTCTTTCTTACTGAGTTCTGACTGCCACCTTCTCCAAGGCCCTGTTACAGCAGCCAGGACAAGGCAGAAAGCTGCAACAGAGGGAGGTGTTGGTGCTATGTTGGTAATCTTCTGTTACTCAGTCATTCCTCTGCTGAAAGATGGTCATCTGAAGGCACTAAAAGTGGAAGTAGGGCTGATGGACACCATCAGAAACCTGGGAGAGCTACAACAGGTATATTTTAATGTACCAATGTGATAACAATTCACACTTATTTTTCCAAATGGGAAAAAAGAGCCGTAGATCAGCTAAATTGTTTTCCTTGCACTGCAGAGACTGTTGCCAAAAGTATAGCCAAAAAGCATGCTAATCAGCCTAAAAGAAAGCACTATACAGAAGTGAGATACAAACATGTACTTTCCACAGACAGCTTTTTCTCTTCCAATTATGGCACATCCTCAAAGGAAAGGAGCCTCAGCACATGGGTTGGAAGGGAGCTGCAACACATGTCATTTCTATAGGCTGCGTGGGGCCCTCTTTTTCTTTATGTGCTCTACAATACATAGCTCCTTGTAGCACATGATGGGAAGTGGGGTGGGGCAGGAGGGCAATAAAGGAACAAGACAGCTATTCTAAATCTCAGTGTTGTAAGCAGCAGATCAACACATTTGTAACCACTATTTAGCGTTTCTTCATTGGCTCAGTCCAAAGTAAGGAAAGTTTCCATCTTGAGCATTTTGGTGTGTTAGTGTATATTAGAGGATGCTCAGAGAGTATCACAGCGGATGTGCCGTAAAGAATCCAAAGAGATTAAACAAACAATTCTAATTCCAATGAACCATCAAAGTTTTAGTCTTGTTTTATGTATGAGAACTAGGAATGGCACAATGGGAGACAACAACCTTGTCAGTACTCCTCTGCCACCTGAGAGCAGTGGTGTAAGGTACATAAATAGCATTCCTTAAAAGAGGAACACTTCAGTATCTCATTGCTTTTTTCCTGTATTAAATACCTGTTACACTAGCAGCTAAGCTCTAAAATTTTCTTCTTTGCTCCTGACCATTTTGATTCTTAATTCTCTTGTGTGTAAACGTGTACGTGTGTATTTAGAAAGGCATGTTGCAATACAGAGAGTAAAAATGTATAAACTACAGTGAGAATGTTATATATTTCCAGGTTTGCAGTTCACCAGAGGTGAAAAAAATACCCTTTTTTTTTTACCTGATTTAAAAGCCTGAACTTGCACTAACAGCATGACAAACCACATGACTGAAGTCTGAAGTGAAACCTGAAGAGAAATGAACATCACACTTCATATTTTGCAGTACACAGAATTTTCTTCATTAAATAGGTACATTGATAGTTTTTAACAAAAATGTTCATTAACTAAAGATAACGTCAACACATTAATTTTCAGCAATTTTATATTTCTAATGAAGTAGAAAATAAAGGGAGTCTAATAGAACTGTGATGCCAGTGCCTTTGCAAGCTGTTGCGACACCATTATAGAGTCTGCAGTTACAAGATTGGAGGGGCGGTGTGTGTGTATGACTGTATACACATACAATTTTAATCATATTTTTTAGTCACTGTTTTGCTAGTGTTGGAGATCAAAGTCCATTATGCTCTAGCCAGAGGTCTGGCTGCCATGCTGACCTCTCTTAATCCTCATCGTTTTAACTGATCATTTCAGTTTCTGATTTTTTTCTATCAGTGAGTCAAGAAAACTCTCTCTCTGTCCATCACTGATTGGACTGTGCAGGTTTTTTTTGGAGAAAAACACAACTTTGAAGAGTAAATCCTAGAACTGGCCCTCCAGACTGGACTTAACTGTCTGTGAAGTTTGTCTTGGGAATTTCATGGATCCGCACTAAATGAGAGACCAAAATCTCCATATCTGAAAATATTTTACTCTTATGAAAATGTATAGTGCTCCAGGTACAGCACTTGAACTTTACTTCCTCCATTCATGGCATGTTTTACTTTAAGACACAGGCTGAATTAATCTGCACCCCAGTGGATCAGCTGGGTTCTTACTTATACAGGAAATCCCAGCAGAAAATAAGGGGCAACGCTCTGAAGAATTCCCATGGGAGATCCCAGGAGGGGTGAACTCGAGTTTTTTGTGGTCTTTTTTAAAATTCACTTCACGGTTTTGAGGTTGGTTTTTATTTTCTTTGGTGGTGGGTTTTCAAGACCACAGATGTCCTTGGCTGTTTCTCATCAATAAGCTGTTAGAATGCTCCTGCTGTACTTCATCACAATGTCTCCAAGTAAAAAAAAAGAAGAAAGAAAGGGACCCAAAGAGCTGGAAAGAACATTTGCTCTTCTTTATATGAAAGCTTTTTACCAGAAATTGATTTCTTGATTTTTTTGATGCCTTTTAACATAAATATACTCTCATTACACTTCAGGTTTCAAAAAGTAAGAACGTATATGATTGACATCTGTAAGTACATCTGCATGGAACATATGTGCCCTTTTCAGTGATTCTATTGAACGTATCTCATCCTGAGAAGCGTGACCTTGAGTTGTTTTTGCTTTAGTAAACTCAGCCTGGTTAGGAATCTTCCATTAATATCCTAGAATGAAAGCTATAGCTCAGGCCACTGGGATATCGGGAACAGGGGGATTTCACTGTCCTTTATACACTGCAATCCACTTGTTAAAATAAATGCTGAGTGAGATGGATCCTAACCTGAAATATGTCACCTGTTTATAGGGTAAAAACATCCATGCTCACCGGATCTTTCCTTCTTGTAGCAATTTTTTTATTAATTCTCATCCTTTATAAGTACTTTAGAACAACATTTCCACAGACTTGAAGGAAGGAATATAGGGAAAATGAACATAAAAGGTTTGAGTGTTTTTTTCCTTTCTTTTATATATAACCAGCTGTTTTCCTACTTTTCTGGATTTTGTTGTGTTGGGTTTTCTCCCCTCCCACCCCGACACACCTGAGGAATGAAAAAGGTTTTTTAACGCGTGATGGAGCTACCATACTTGGTAAGCAAGTTCACCCTGTTTAAGCTATGAATGCTTTTTCAGGTAACTAACCACCTGGTACGAGAATGTATAATTTGAGAAGGAGGTTTAGTATTAGAGGTCCAGGCAGGTTTTAACTAGCCTGTTGTTGCAGTCCAAAGGAACATGAGAAAGGAATTTCAGCAGCTTCTGCTGAAACAGGATAACGTGGATTGGAATGGGATACACAGGTTTTTATAAGAGTATTGAGAAAACAAATGTAATAGAGTAATATCGTGTTTTGCTGAGTAACTACTAAGTAATTACTATTGGTAATTACTTTGATTGGTTTACAGTCTGGGAGTGCTTAAAGGAAGGTGTGGGCTGGAAGAGTCAACTCCATGTTGTGGTTCCTGCCATCTTGACTCTTCTTGCTGTCCTTGAAGCCTTCTCTTGAGCTGTTCCTTCCCCCATTACACTAGATAGAAATCTTTTGCAGGACATAGCATAGCAGCCTTTCTATGATCACTTGATGTTGGCAGATCTGATCACATTGCAGGGAAATGCATACCAGATCAGATAATGGTATTTATGGTGTAAGGAGCATATTCCCAGTCAGTGATTAGGAAGAGCCTCGCCATATATTCCTTGAGGGCATGGCTCCCTGAGGACATGGCTCCCACAAGAAGCAGTATGGCCCAATGTCAGAAGTGGTGATCACCACCTCCATGACAGTATCAGGACAAAGAGGGCAGCCCTGCAAATTGATGTCTGCACGGAGGGAAGGAGATGATGAAACATGCTCTCACCAAGTAACCCTGGGAAAAGAATGTCAGTCTCTGTATGCCTGCCCAAACTCCTGCTGTCCTCTCTTCTTGCTGTAGCCACTTGTGCTCAGCTCCACAGATCTGTGGCATATGTGACTGCTTGACAGTGGGAGCTGATTGCTCTTTCAGTGCTGTCTGCTGGCAGGATTGCTGTCTGTGTCCTGTGATGGTTATCTGGCTTGCGCATTTCTGAGTGGAGCGAGGGGTAATGGGAAAGGGGAAAGAACAGGTAATGGACAAAAAAAGGACAGGTAGAAGGTATCAGTTGCTACCTGAATATCTGTGAAAATGAAGCTGAGTTTTTTAGGCATCTTATCAGCGCAAGGTAAAAGTCAAGGGAGTAATGGAGGGTGGGGAGAAAATGGAAACAATGGCAGAAGGAGAGAGGAGAAGGAAGAAACAGGGTGAAAAGCACGTTTCAGAGGCCAGAACTGTGGTTTAATGAATGAAAGGATTATTACAAGCTGCTTAAATGCTTATCTCAATCAGTGAAGCACGCCCTGTGCAGGCCCTGGGAGAGCTGCCAGGTCGTGCAGTGCTTCCTGGCACACCCTCAGGGTCCTGTGCTGGCAGCAGCAGGGCATGAGACTCCCCTACAAAGCGCAGGTGTCAGTAGCAAAACTGGCTTAAAATCTTCCTGCCTGGGGACACCTGATTGTGAACCTTAGCAGGACAGAGAAAGTGTTCACAATCTGGATAACTTGGAATTCCACTTGCACCTTAAATCTGCAACAATTTCCTCATATCTTCTCTAGCTATGTATAACTGCCTGCCAGTGAAGCCAGGTTATGTTGCTCACCTCCCTCTTGGAGTTCATAGTCCTCTGTTAGGGTTTATCAGCACATCCTTTCCAGCTTGGAGATCGGAAACTGAGGCACAGAGAGGCTGGATGGCCTCTTATATGGATGCTTCCTGCTATCTCCTGGTGCTTAGCCACCAAGGCTGTGATGTTAAGCTTCTCATAAGTTCCTTCCAGGGCAATGTGACTCAAAATACCAACAAATGAGCAGTTCTGTGTCTCACACATCCATTGCTGTCCCTCAGTTACAGCTTCATTTCTCCTAATATTCCAAGGGAGGTTAGGAGCCAAGGATCTGTGGAATGGCTTTGGAGGTCTGTGTTAATGCAAGAAAAAAGCTCACATTCTGCTTGTTCAGTAAAAGACCATCATCAGTAAAGATGAAATCTTACTTCACACTTCTAGCATGATGCCGGACTCAAAATTGACAAGGGTGCAAATACATAGGTACAAAGAGGAGTTGTTCAAAACCAGATCTGCTTGCAGCATAGATACACTTTCCATGCAGTTGAAACTTCATCTACAGCTTTGTTTCAAGATAAGCCTTACTCAATTACTACCCTGGCCTAACTCTGCCTACTGTATAAATCTCAACACAGACACATGAAAAAGTGTGATTTCACACCTTTAGGAAACTCTAGGAGGTAACTTGAAGCCTTTGATACCCAAATACCAGTTGCTAATGTAAAACTTCTAGCAAATGCAGACACAAAGGAATTTTTGGAATTTTTCTTAAATTCTATATTAGGAAATTCACCCTGGGAGCGAGATGCCAGGTATTTATATTTAAAACTTCAGAGAAATAGTAATACTTCAGGAAAGAAAATACTTTTGTAGAGTTTCTATTGAGTACCAGGAAAAGTGTCGGATTCCTTATCAATCACATGACCAAATGTGATAAAAGCCCACTTCTTCTCATGCTTTGTTTTCCAAACACTCCACCAGGGGATTTGCCTGGAAGCAGCCTCTCTAATGGAAGGATCCCTAAGAAAGCAGTGTCACTCCCCATCAGTGATACTGTACACAAAGGCAGGCAAGGCAGGCACTGAAAGGCTCAGGAGACACTCCTGCACTATACAGCTGAACAATTGATCCTCCTCGCCATAGCACTATTAAGAGTCTTTGATCCCCACTACCTCCAAGACATTGTATTGTACAGAGAATTGTGGTTTGTTGTCAGTGGCCTGTGGAAAGCATAATGGAGGTACTTGGTACTATAGATTGTTTAGAAAGGCAGACCTTAATGAGAAGAAAAAAACTGTTCATATGATCAGAAAATGAAAACCCAGTGAAAATAAGAATAACAATGGCATTTAATTAGAATCCCTGGTGTTCTGCCACGGGCTATCCTACCTGTGCAGCTCTCCCCTTGCAGACATTCTGAGCACAATGCAGTGCTTGTAAAATCTTCTATTCAGATGCTTTTACTCTGGAAGTTATGTGTTTCCATTTGGAGAGTAAACGGTGGATAGTTAACAGCAAGCACCAGGCTTAGGCACCAACTCTTATCCTAAATTCCAACGATGCAAACCAGACATGGTTTGCATTGCTGAGAGGTGTGCTGTAAGCTGCGTCATTTATTGTGTTTGCTATTGCCAGGACTATGTACTACAGGTGGAAAAAATGGAAAAGAATTCTTTTTCTTCCCCCCTCCTTGTAGCTGAAGAAAGCTAAACTAACTGAAGTGAACTGAATGAAGACAAGAGCAATGCTTTTCATAACAACTACTTTAATATGCAATCTGCTGAATTTTGGAGACCTCTGAATGCCATGTTCACTGTAAACACTGCTGTGGGAAAATTAAAACAAACAAAACCAACCGGGTTTAGGTCTAACAAACGCTTTTGATGAAAACATATGAAATGGTGGCAATGGTCAATCATTGACTGGGAAAGTGGCAGCCTGAAAAACAGTATTGCCTGACACATTTCACAGCTGCTCTGGCTGTGCTGAATCCTCTGACAGCACATTCATGCTGGGAAGAAAAAACCCAGCTGATTTCCTTTTGCCGAGACTTCGGTAGTATTTAGGCCTCTAGCACCAGTGCAGTGACTGTGTTAGCATAGAGGAGCTGAGGGCCACAAAAGAAGTGCCACCACCTCCCAGCCCCATTTTAGCCACCCACTGTTAAATTTGCATTGACTTAGCTGGGTGCTGTTTAGGCTGTGCTGGCAGTTGCCAAAATAACCCTTCAGCATTGAAATACCTCCACTGGCATCATTAAAATGAAGTAAAATACACCAACTAGTTCTCCCTGCCTCCAGATATGCTAAGGGAGGGTG
>JANHGB010048340.1:0-14106 GCA_026283785.1 Coracopsis vasa
TGCCAGCGCCTCAGCACCCTCACAGGGAAGAGCTTCTGCCTAAGAGCTCATCTCAGTCTCCCCTCTGGCAGGTTAAAATCCTCCCTTTCAACAGATTCTTTTCCTTCCAAACATTACAAATTCATTAAAAAACTATGGTGCAAAAGCATGGGATAAGGCTTTGGAGCATCAGCGAGCAAGGTGAGGTATTATCCTTGCAGTAAAAAGCCAACCACCTCTTCCTAGCCATGCAAAGGTCCCAAAGCGTGCTTCCCAGAGCCACTTTGGCATGGACACAGCAAACACTGCAAACAGCCCAGAGATGCATCTGCTGAGGAGTCAGGTTTATCTGGGCTCTGCAAGCCAACAGGAGGGCAGGGAGCAGATGGTGGCCTTGGGACCACACACAGGGATCTCCAGACAAGTTGGACTGGGGCTTCTTGGCAGGGAAGGGCCTTTCTGTATCTTGCCCACAGTCCTTTGTGAAAGGCCCCTCTCTCACACCTTCCTGGCTTGGCCTGCACTGCCTCCTACAACAGCCCACTTCTGGGGAGTCACATCATTCACTGCATTAATACCCTAGTGAAACAAAGTCATCATCTGACTGCAGTGACACCGCTGCCACTCCAGTCCCATCCCAGCAAATGGGGTAGCAGCATCCGAAGATGTCACTGTGCCTCCTTGGCCAAGGTGGTCACCTCCACTCAAGTTATACCTGAGAGCCACCGACCTGCTTTTAAACACCTCCAAGGCTGAAGAGATCCTGCAGGGTCACTAAGGAGGCTGCTTTCAAGTGTTTAACTACTCCAAGCATGAAGCCTTCCCTAAGGTCTAGTTTTTGCTGCAATGTGTGTCCATTCCTTCCTGTGCTTTTCAGCACAGGTCAGTTTGTTCTGCTCCTCTCTGCAACAGCTCACTGCATTTTACCCAGTCTCCTCTTGACTAAACAGATCTGCCAGTCCCTTCTTGGAAGTCAGGCTTGTGAGATCCCTGCTCTGCCTCCCCTTAACCCTCCTATGTGTCCTCTGCACAGTGAATACCCATACCTGCTGTTTCACCAGACTGAGTTGAGAAAAGACCCTGCAGAACCCATTGCTCCTGCTCAGTGTGTCCTGGCGAGTGCTGGTACCAGTGGGTTCCTCTGTCTACCTCCATGAGATGTGTTTGGTGCACAAGGCAGAGACCAGAAGGCGGCACAACACAACTGGGACACAACAGGGGCTCGGAGCTGTGCCAACAACACCCCAGGCTGCTGGGTGGGATCATGGTTCCAAAGTCAGCTGCTTCCAAACCAAACAAGAGACACAGGAGTGGAGAAAGGGAAGGGAAAAGGAAAAAGGAAGGGAAAAGAAAAAAGAGAAGGGAAAGGAAATGAAAAAGGAAGGGAAAAGGAAGGGAAAAGGGGGCAGACACAGCCAGGCCTGGCTCATTCTCTCTGGGATCTGTGTTTCCTTTCCAGCAGAGCCGAGCTGGTATCACTGTGCTGCTAATCCCGGATGCTCGGCTGGCTGCTGCTGAGCTGTGAAGGGCACCAGCTCCTGCCAGGAATGTTGGAGTTCCTTTATAAGGGACCAGAACCAAAGGGAACCAGGACAGAGAGAAAACTCAGCTTGGAAGCTCAGGTGCAGCTACAGGACAGGGTCATGGCTCTCCTCTTACAACGATGAGTGCAAGTGCCTGGCAGGGCAGGTAGATGGCACTCCGAATAAACCAGTGTGTGGTTACAAGAGGCAGAATCCAGGGAATACCGACCCTTTCCCACAAGTTACGGAGCACCAGGAGCTGCTCAGCCCCCTCACCTGCCTGTTTGGGCTCTGGTTTGTGGCTGCTGGGGAAAGAGTCCCTGTGTAGATAATGGGGCACTGGGGCTGTCCCCAGAACCCCAGTGAGGACACAACACACAACTGGGCAAAGTGAGGGCAGCAATGGCAACCACACTGGTTTAACCCCTTCAAATACAGCCCTCAAAATCCATTTTTCCGTGGGCAGAGAGAGAAGTGAAGCAGGAACCACATCTCCTGGGTCCCTCTGTGAGAAAGGTCCTGGATTCCTCACTGTCATTTCAGGACAATGCCAAGAAGTGGCACACGGGAAGGCACATCACCACCATCACACACAGGCACCGAACCCAGCCTCTGCATCTCCTCTTGGAGCACCGACCTCTTGGGAAAGCTCTTCCCAGATGAGCAGCGTTCCTGCCTCCAAGCAGGAAACTGTTGAGAGCCACTCTTATCCTGCCGTGCCTCCAAGGGAGTGCAAAACAAATGCCATTGTGCCTCTTCCATCCTCCCCCTGGCCCGGTTCCTCCTCTCAGGTTCAGACACGTTATCCAAGTGCAGCCCCCAGGTCCCTTCTGGCCAGGTGGTGGCAGAGAGCAGCCCCAAACCCCCCCATCAACAAGGGAACTGATTTCATTATTCTAAAAACAAACAGGCAAAGGAAAGTTCAGGTTAGAATGGGCTCCTAGAGCAAAGAAAGGAAAATAGAGAGCAGGCAGTGGGGAATGCTTCATATTCCTAAAAGCCTTTTGTACGTTAACACATGGTGTCTGCTTCTCTCTAGTCACCTATTTATCACTCTCCTCTTTAGAGAAGGGAAAAAAGTCCTGGCTGCCTTCCTAAGGCAGAGTTTTGTGGCCGGGGGGAGGGGGAGGGTGCTTTAAGCATGATGCAAACCATTTGGAGTGCACTGAGAGCACTGCCAACACAAGCTGCACTATTTAAACAAGTGAGGAAATGATCGTATATACAACATGCCAGCGAGCACACACACACCAGAGGAAGTCGAGAGGGGTTTTCATGACACAGAGCTGGATGTCAGCGGCTGAAAGGTCGATATTTTCCCTTAACACCCTTCTCAATGACTTAATCGTGTTCCGTTTGCACAGAAAACTTCCCAAGAATAAAAGTCTGTGGAGGAATCGAAGGGGGGATGTTTGGCCTAGTGCTGACCTTGTCCGAGGTCCTCTCCACGTAGCAGGGCTCCTGGGGGGCGACCAGCAGGGGAACGAAGCCCGAGAGCAGCCGATCCTCTTCCAGGCTTAGCAGGGCAAGGTCGTCATCTGGGTCCTTGTACAAGGGCACCTCCGACTGATTCACTGTGGTCAGTATGTTACAGAAGTCAGCCAGCGTCGCCCACACATCTACTGAGACCCTGGGAGAACGAGGAGAGACGTGAGCAATTCCGGGCTGGAATGCGCTGGGAGTTGCCTGCAATGCTGCAGTGAATACCAGAGAGGTGAGGCGAGGCACAGCCATCACCTCCACCACCGACCTACCCCACCGGGAGGGCTCCGGCCGCAGCTGCGCTGGCACCGAACCCACCAGGGCTTGCAGCCCATGACACCGACCACCCCATGTCCTGCCTCCACCCCCCTGGATAGGGAACAGCTCCCAGGATCTCACCCTTCCCACTGTTCTGCCCACTCCTGCCCGCTCCCGAGCCGGCACATGCGCGGGAAGCAGCTTCCCCGTGCAGCGCCAGCGGGAACCCGGCTCATTCCAGATGGGAGAAATGATGCTTGTTACTCAATTTTAAGCCTGCTGGGAGGACAGAGCAAGCAGCCACACTGCTGTGGGGCAAAAGAGGTGTCTGGGGGGGTCCAGCCAAGCCTGGGGAGGGTCCAACCCAGCCCAGGGGGTTCCAGTCCAGCCTAGGGCACCCCTCTCCTTCATGTTGCTGCATCCATGTGCCCTAAAGCATGGAGATTTTCCTCGTTAAACCCCAGCCCCGGTGGGAATAAGCCAGGTTTTGCTTCTGGCCACAGTTTCAACACTCACAATTGACCTGCAGAGCTGCCTCTGTGGTGCCTCACCTTCCCAGAGTGGGAACATGAGGCCACCAGCAGCCCTCGACAGCATCCCATCACACATCCCCATAGCTGAGCACACCCTGGGGAGCACCCAGCACCCCAGGGAGGGTGAGCATGGGGGAAACAGGGAACAAGCACAGAGCAATGCAGCTGGATGGGGCTTGGAGCAACCTTCTGTAGCGGAAGATGTCCCTACTCACAGCAGAGGGTTGGAACTGGATGAGCTTAAGACCCTTCCAACCCAAACCATCTGTGATTCTATTAGGCTGCCCTGCACTGCACTTCTAAAAGCACTCAGATAGATGGTTTTTAGTGCATTAACTGGGCTGAAAGCATGAAACAGGGTAAACTGGGGCTGATCTGCTTTTGCTGGTGTTAAGGAGAGCTGCTCCTCCATCCCTCTGGGGCACCCAAAAAGCACAGCATCACCAGGAGCGCAGCAGTGGCTGCTGCAGCCCAAGGCAGCGCAGGGCTGGAGGGAGGCCCCCTGCTCTTTGAACTGCTCCAGGTGGACAGAGTCTGCAGTGGGTTATTTACGGGAATCAATGTACCAGGAAAGCACACTGAAATGAAACATCTTGTTTTCAAGAGCGTCCTGGGAGCCAGGCAGAATGAGGAGCCATTAATCAAAGCCCGGCACGTAATCAGCACACATGTACCGCAGAGTCGCCCACATCCCTAAGCCAGCCCCAGCCCTGCACTGCTGCAAGAGGATGCGAGGGCCTTCAGAGAGAGCCCTCTCTGGTCGCAGACACCAGGAGCTGGGTTCATTCACAAAGCTCCATGGCTTGGCTCAGCCAGGTCTGGCTGTCAGAAATGTTTAAATATGGAAAAAAATAAACAGTTGCACCACGTTTCTTCTCCTCCTCCTCCTCCTCTTTTTTTTGGGGCAGGGATCTGTCCGAGGCCCTTTGTGATGTAATGGGAAACGCTGCGTTTGTGCTACCAGCTGGAAAATAAACAGAGCTTCGAGGGTTAAAAGGAACTGAACTTTCCACGACCCCTATCTGCAAAAGAAGAAAATAATAAGAGGAATGATCCACTGCCCCACAGCCCTGATAGTTTATCCTCCAGCCCTGGCTGCAGAGACAAGCACCGGATGTGATAGGGCTGCTCTGGGCCACCTCCAAGGCGAGCTCTGCCCATGGGAGATGCACAGGGCTTGGGAGGCTCAGCCCTCCCCCAGTGCCCTGCTGGCAACTGGGCTTGGCTGCCTGCGGCCGGTCACATAGCACTGGTGGGGCCCCAGCATCGGCTTGGATGAAGGAGGTGCAGAGGCATCGGCGGGGGAGAGGTACTGGGAGAGCGGCTGCAGGCGCAGGGAACACTGGGGTGTTGGGGACAGGCAGAGGTGCAGAGGATGCTCCCAAAGGGCTGAGATAGCCCCAGTGGAGGAGAAGGGAAAGAAACACATTGAAGAGATCTCGCTGGTATTCCCTAAGGAACAGAGCTGGAGGCAGGGGATGGAGATGACCTGTGAGGGTGTGAGGGAGGCAGAGGGTAGCAGTGGGATGCTGGGCAGGACTGGGATCCGCAGCAGGACAGGGGTGAAGGAGCAGCCCAGATGAAGAACAGGGAGCCAAAGGCAGAAAGATGCCATGTGAACAGTCACTGAGCTGATGCTAACACCCCTGCAGCCACACAGCCCTGTGGTCCCTCTCCTCTCCCCTCACTGCAGCACTGCAGCCCCTCGCCACCTCCTGAGCACCACAGCAGTCCCTGTCACTTTATCCCCTTCATCCCCAGCTCCCTCCAGCTTCCCAGTTCTTTGCCACATCTGTCATTCTGGATGTGTTCAGTTTCCACCCTGAGCTTGCTTCAGTCAAAGCACAGACTGTGCTGGTCCCCCAGGTACCACCTCACTGCAACACAGCCCTGAGCATCCTCTCACGTGCAGCACCCTTCAGAGCCTTCAGAAAGCCAACAAAGACGAAGGTGTTGGCATTTCTGCTCCTGTGATGCAGAGGCAGCACTGCAGAGAGCAGGTCTGACAATTCCCTGCCTTCCCTTCGGATGCAGCTCCTCCTCTGCAGTGCATCTCCCAGCACCAGCACCACCAAGATCATTTACCAGCTGCCACCCACCGGCAAAGCCAGTGAGGGCTAAGAGCTCATCCTGACACTGTGCAGCGCCATGGATCTCCTGCTGGGACACACACTTGCCCTGGAAGGTCACACAACACTCGGGAGTCCTGTCAGGCTCCTTCCCAGGATAACACCGTGGCCACCTCCAGGCATTTCTGGCTTATGTCACCTCACCGGAGCCTCTCTGCAAAGCCAAAGCAGGTCCAGGTGCCTGGAATTGCTGTATCTACACAGTGCCACGGCTTCAGCATCCCTCTGCGGAGGGGAGGCCCTGTATTACTGACACTGAGCCCAGGCACGCAGCTCCCAGGTAGAGGGATGAGGCTCCCAGAGCTTTTAAGCAAGGAAGCGAGCCGGGGGTTAGCGCGAGGTCTCTCCTCGGAGCGGGGGTTATTCCCTTCCCCACAGACACATTTACATTTGCTTATTCCACCAGGACAGGAAAAAAAAATAAGAGTTAATTTCTTTTTTATTGCCTCAGGATTCCAGGTTTAATGTAGCTGTCAGGGCGAGCGCAGCCCAGCTGCACGCCGACAGGACACAGCCCGGCCAGCCAGCGCTGGGGAGAGCACAAGTGTGTGGTCACAGCACAGCTCTGCATGGGGATGGCTCCTGCTAAAGATGATGCCCACCATGGGTGTGAATCATCCCAAGGCAGAAGGCACGGAGAGGACACACGAGGCTGATGCTCACCGCATCCCCACGGGCGTTACGTGGCACAAGGCACCATCTTCACCGGGGGCTGCCTGGTGATTAATATCAAGCACAATGACCCCATGTTCCAGGCCTGCGGGGGCCTGTGGAGGTGGCCATTTCCTGTGTAATACCAGCTTGTTTAAACACTAACAGTCCAACTCCACAGCTGCAGAACAAACCCGGAAAGCACAGAGCAGAAGAAGCCCTGCATTGTGTTCCCCAGCCACTGAGAGCCGTGCTGCCGGGCAGATGGAAACCACCTCGGGATCACTGCAGCATGGACACACTGGCTCCCGGTGCGAGGCAGCACCAGTGCTCACCCTGTACAAAGTGCTCTGCATCCCCCCCGCCTGAGTTTTCCTCTCTCCTGGCTCAGGGGAAGGTGAACTAAAAGCAGCTCCTGGTTTAGGAAGCTCTTCCCTGTGAGGGTGCTGAGGCGCTGGCACAGGGTGCCCAGAGAAGCTGTGGCTGCCCCATCCCTGGCAGTGTTCAAGGCCAGGTTGGACACAGGGGCTTGGAGCTCTAGTGGAAGGTGTCCCTGCCTGTGGCAGGGGTTGCAACTGGATGAGCTTTAAGGTCCCTTCCAACCCAAACCATTCCATGATTCTGTGATTCCTCTGCAAGGAACAAAAGGGGTTGGCAGTGGGAGCTCTTCCCAGCATTCACCAACCATGTCCTGGACTCACAGTTGCCCACTGTGATCACTGTAAGGTGATCACAGCCCCTCTGTCCCATGGCATCAGTGATTCCCCCACTCTGCCTTGCACACAGTCCCCTTGGCCACTCAGGCATCCATAAAGCCATTCCCCTCCTGGGAACCCGCCTTTGGAGTTAGAGGGATGCTCTCCTCAGAAAGGTGCAGCCTCCTCCCAGCCAGCTTCTGCTCTGCCACAGCCCCCTTCTCCACAGAGACTCTTGGCTTCTGCTCCAGTCAATGCTACCTTCATTCTCAGCCAGGTTTACAGTACGGAGCCACCTCGGAATGCTCACTTTGATGTCTCCATAGGCACGCTGCGGTGGCCAGCATTACTAATGAAGGCTGAGATCTGCAAAAGGGATTTTCCATTGAGTCTCCAGCAAACTCCAGCAAGGTCTTGGCACCCCTGTCCGAGACTCTGTCCATCTCTCCCGGTGGGAGCTGCCATCTCAGTGACACTTCTCTGCAAGAGCGATGTGATGAGAGCGATCTGGCACATCCCTCTGGGAAGGTAAGCTCCAGAATGCGCTCCGAGCTTTTGGATTGCATTTAATCCTTGGTTTAAATTAACCATTTTTAAATGCTTGCAGACAGTCTCCACAAACCGAGAGGCCCTTCCTGCGCCTCAGCATGCAAGGAGCACAGATCTGCCAGGGTCAGCCCTGCAGCAGTTTGTCTGTCTAGCCAGTGGCTTCCCCATCGATTCCTGCGCTTCACTTAGCCATGGACTCATTGCAGCAACATAGCAGAGCAAGGAGAAGCTTTTGCTGTCCCCTGCCCAGCCCTCTTCACAGCCATATGTCCCAAAAGGAGATGGATTCACTTGGAGATCTGCCTTTCGCCCCATCTGCTGCTAATATCTCCGCCTAAGGAGATCCACCCTGCTCCCCTCTCCCCAAGGCTTCCTGCTTTTTACACCCTCATCTCTGCAAATGACTCCAGGGGAAAGTTGGTCTGAAAGACACTTCTCCAACCCAGCGACACGTTAGTGCAACTGCTTGAAACGGCTCAGACCTCGACGCAGTGTTTGCCATGAAACATGCAGATATAAATGACTTGTAAGATACAGAAGTGACTGTTGCTGGCTGCGACAAGACCTGGCAACACGCAATCCCTGAGCCACGGGACGCTGCTGTGCTGAAGAGGGATGTCCATGGTCAGGTTTAGCTCCTAATCTGGAAACACTTGAGGAAAGAGCAATGGAAAACTCGCTGAGCCCCTCTCCCAAAATCACCACTCCAATACATACAGCAGCCCCAAGAGAGGGATCATAGAATGGTTAGGGTAGGAAGGGACCTTAAAGATCATCCAGTTCCAAAGATCATCTAGTTCCAAATCCAGGCAGGCTGTCACCTCTCTATAGCCCTCTGGCTTGAAAACACATCACAACGCAGTGACCATGCTGGTGTGGCCAAGAGCTGGATGAGCACTTTAGACCAAGGAGAGTGGTTTTAGGGAAAGCTGTAGGCTTCTCGTTCAGGTTGGATCTGGAACCACTGAGCCCCCAGGTAGCAAGAAGATGCCTGTCAGGAGCTGGAGCTCAGTGTCAAGCCTTGCCATGAGAGGGACCCAGAGGATGCAGCCTCCCATCCCGCTCCACAGAGCCCACTCCTGCATGGTGGGTTTCAGCACCTCTCACCCCTCACACCTTTCCCTCCACCTCCATCCAAAGGGGGAAAGCAGCGAGTTGAGGAATTTGGTGTGGGCTTTTGCAGTTCTCCTTCTTTTTTTCCCCTGCAAGGACTCAAATCCAGCAGTGTGATAAATGCATCCGAGCTACAATTAGGAAGATATATAGCATCAGAACGCGAAGGTCTGGGCAGCGTGGTGAAACGCGGGCTCTCCAGAGCCCCAGCTATGTTTCCCATTATGTAACCCTGGTCATGGGCAGACAGCCAGACTCCAAATGAAAAAGAGACTCTGGCTTGGCACGGGTTCTATTTTCCTATCCTCATTCGGGGTCAGCGCAGTGTCATACAGCTGCAGAGAAAGCTCCGGGGATTAAACCTGGGAAAGACTCCAAGACCAAGGACCCGGGTTCAAGTACCAGCTGAAAGCAATAAACCAACTGCCACAGCTGGGCTGAGTTTAAACGTTCTCAATGTCCCCCCCTCCCCTTCCTTCAGCTCTCTAAAGGAGGAGTGATCCCGAACATGGTGAGTGTGGAGGCCTTGGGATGTGCGGCGCGGGATGCAGGCGCTGGTGGAGTCTTGACAAGCTGCCCCGCTGGCCCCCAGCCCAGGCCGTCATCCTGGCAGTGGTGCTGGCCCCGGATGAGCTGCACTTTGATGCAAGCTCTGGGCCAGGTCTTTGCTGCTCTAGTGGGGCTGCCAGGTGGGTACAGGGCCTGGGGTTTCCAGCAGCTTGAGCACACTCATGGCATCCTCGCAGGGTGCTTCTGTGCTTCAGGGTCTGTGGGGTTTTTACTGTCCCTTTTTCTATGCCATCAATGAAAGTGATGGCTGCGGAGCACTGGGAAGCAGTTTCAGTGTCCAAGCAGCTTCCCTACTGGTGGGGGCCTTGTGGCACATCCCATCACCATGTGGGAAACAGCACAGGCCACTTAGTCCTGCAACTTGGCATCTGTGCTTGCTCCTTGCATATTCTCTCTGTTCCTGAGCTCAGCCTGCCCACAAACCTTGGCTTACTCCAACACGCCTGCTGCTCTGACCCGTGTTTTACTTCCAAACTCCTTTGAAACTGCTCCTATCTAAACCCCAGGACTTGGTGACTCTACCTGGTTACTGCACAGCCCCAGGCCAGACAGCAGCCTTGTGTCAATAGAGAGCTGAAACACTAGCCCAGTGCTCCTTTTTCCTTTCCTACCTCCAGGGAAAATGCTGTAAATCCCAGGTCATGCCCAAGAGCAGAGCTTGTTCCCTGCTGTTCGTCACTACACACATCCAGGGAAGCTCAGCCACTGCTATTCCAGAGTCCTGGACCACTAACACCCATCCACACAAGAGGTCTGGGCTGAAAGAGCACCAGGGATAAGACAGAGCCAAAGAGCACTAGGATGGAGGAGCTGGCAGCCAACATGAGGAAGGCTGCCCATGCCCTGGAGTAAGGACACAGTGGGACAAGAGGAGATCCATGGGGAAACAGTTGGGTCTCTGCTACAAGACGAAGACCCCCATTCCTCCACTGAGCAAACCTTGTGGAGCAGAGCCCCCAACCCATGCTTCCTGCTCTCCTATCACCACCCTCTTCTCCCACCCCATGGGAGACACAGGAGCCGGCACCTGATCCACAGGGACCCAGCCCCATGCCCTGCAGGAGCGGGGAGGCAGGCGCCAAGCGCTGGCTGTGCCGAACCCCATCAGAAATTCCATCTTGGCTGCCCGTCGCCAAGGGCTCGGCGGCGTCTCCCTGCGCAGGGAATGGGGGGGATTGGTGCAGGCGGCTTCACGTGACAGATCCCAGTTTGAGTTCCTGCCCAAAGATGGGCAGCAGTTCACATGAGCAGGCAGCGGTCCCACACCGAGCAGCCGACAAACAGAAAACAGACTCCATCTCCACAAAATGAGGCCCAGAACTTCCTGTGTGAGATTTCCATTTCCTCAGCCAAATGAAAAAGAACTGGAGTAAGAGGCAATAAACCGGGAAAGCGGGACTGGACCTGACGCACGGAGCGGGGACCCATTAATGGTTAAGCCACTTTGCTGGATTACTCTTAATGCGCCTTTCCCATCACCCTGGGTTCTGGCTTCTTTGGATTAACAATAAGACGTGATTTCAGGCTCTGGATCCGGAGTACCGGAGGCAGATGGAAAATCCTGCGGGAAAGCAGCTACGGAGCATGCTCAGACACTCTTCTGCATACTCCATACTTGGCCCCTGCGCTTGATTTTCTGTCCAAAAATATGCAAATTGCCTAGTCCGCATTATGGACTAATGGGCTGGAAAGAGCCAGTTTGGAAGATTAACCCTTCTGTGTGGTGCAGAGGTGGAGACAAGCTGGTTCTGAAGCTGAAGGGAGGCCACTTTTGGAGCTCCAGGAACAGACAGGCTGCTCCAGGCCAGCCCAGCCTGACCAAGGTTGCCCTGATTCAGTCACAAGGCAACAAAGTGCTTATGCTGGAAATGGACTTCCCTCTTGCAGAGAGGAAGGTCCTGCCTACATGCAGAGCACGTAAAGGAGATGTATCCCAACAAAAGCAGATGCACATCCTAAGTTGAAGGTAAACCCAGGCCATCTCCTAACACACAGAAGCAAAGGGCACCCACCAGGCCCCCTCAGAGACACTTCAGCCCCATCCAAGCATCAATGAAGAAGTCATTGTCACCAAGGGTGACAATTCCCTCCCAGACAGCGCAGTGCAGTGAGCCTCTCCTGGGGGCTCAGGGCAGAGTGCCACAGCCAGGAGTAAGCACGAGCAAAGGGGGAAGGTGGCACAAGGAGGGAGCAGGCACCAAAAGACAGAGCAGAGGATGCACGTACTGTTTGGGGAGCTCCAGAGAGATCGGAGGAGGATTCCATGTGTCCGGGTGGCCGAGCATCCAGTCCGACCAGACCTTCACACTGGGGAGCAGCTCCTTCAGGTCCTGGGGCAAGGCAGAGACCTTGATGTCGTCCTCCTCATCCTCCTGCTCCACCTCTCGTGGCGGAACTGCAAATACAAGATGTGGATGCTGAGGAAGCTCAATGCAGCCAGGAGCCAGGCTTGGGCAGGGACTGGGGATGCACAACACTGATCCCAACATCCCAGCCTTGGATGCACAAGGGAACAGCCACAACCCACAGCAAGCACAAAGACAGATCTGTTCTCCCTAACAGACTAGCCAGGGGGGAAAACTGGGATGTCTATGATCCCTTTATAGAGGGCAGTGGGGTGCCAGTGCACCAGTCACAGAGGGAGGACTCTGAGGTCCCACTTTTGGGAAGGCTGGCTAAAAGCATGCCTTAAGTCAATCCCTTTATTCCAAGTGTTTCTGTCTGTGCACACACATCAGTTTTCCTGCCAGATGATCCAGCCGTAAACTGGGCAGAACCTGGAATGCTCGGGGAGAACACAAGGAAGGGGGACAAGGGGAACATAAGGGGAAGAAGGGAACAAGGGCCTGAACCCCACCAGGCTGCCTCACAGGCAGCTGCATGGATGGTTCCTGCATGGAACCCCTTACCTGGCATGCATTCCCTCAGCAGGCTGGTGCACCTCCTCACCAAGAGTGCAAACATGGAGAGCCCCAGGGCTGTGGCCTGTTCCTGGATGACAGAGCGGCAGTCTTCAGAGACACACTCTAGGAGACAGAGAGGGGGTTCAGAGGGGAGCAGGTCAGATGCTCCATCTTCCTTCTCCTTTGCAGCCTCCCTTTCTGCATCCTGCATGGAGCAGGGATGGGTGATTCCCACCTCACACCTGCCCTCAACCCAATTGCTCCATATAGAGGAGGAAAAAGGTGATGAGCAGCTCTGCAGTGGGAAGAAGCTGCAATCCCACTGCCCACATCATGCCTGACCCACCTCATGGGCTGAGCCAGCCTGGTCCAAGCTGACACTGGGGGATCCTAGCACAGAAGCTGCTGCCTTCCCCCTGAAGGAGGGGGCATGTTTAAGTGTTAAAAGGGTAATTAGCTGCACATTTGATCTCTGTCCCTGCTGGAGTCTGAACCTCAGCAGTTGAGGAGGGGGCTGCTCCCATTAGCTCACCAGTCACACAACAGCTTGTCAAGAGAGTTTAATTGAAGCTGTTACTCCAGTAGATGCCACACGACCACAGCTCTTCCAAACAGAGCCGGCTGGGAGTGAGAGCAAATCCCCCCTCGGGCACATCTACACCCAGCCAGAAACCACTTCTGAGGCTGCTGAGAGCAGCAGGGAGCTGGACTGGGGGAACTGCCTGGAGCTGGTTCCACTTACCCATGCCAAGAGCCCCTGGGCATGCCAGGCTGCCCGCGCTTGCCCAGGCACCGCGCTGCCTGCTCACAAGAGGCTTTTAAGCCTTAGGGGCAGCCTCTGCCCTCCAAATCCCCTCTGCCCCCCAGTTCACATCCTCCTTTGAGAGCAGCTGGCTGGGGCTTCCCTGGAGGGATGCAGGGAATGCAAACACCTAAGTGCTGGCTCCAAATGGGTGCCAGTGTGAGTAAAGCTGCAGCACGGGGATGGGGAAGGAGAACAAGGAGAAGGTGCTGGAAGCAGGAGTCCTGTGATGTGGCAGGCCAGGGGGTTTTGAGCAAAGGGCAAGAGAACTAAAGCAAGACATTGAGACCCTGCTGCTCCCAGGGCTAGCGAAACATCTGAGGTGCAGAGAACAAACAGTGGGGTTTTAAGTGCAAATTCTTTCAGAGCTATGGGGTGGGAGGTTAAAAACAACCAGGAAAAAGCTAAAAACCACCTAGAAAATACAGGGGGAAATGGGAAGAAGATCTGTAGGCAGATTTGGGCAGTTCTTACAGCTGGCAGTGATTTCAGCACCCAGTGGGGAGCCCACTGAGGGTAACCCAGGGTGGCACCAAGGCGCGTAGTAGCGAACAAGGGCTCCCAGAGGCAGGGCTGAGCTGGTGCTGCAGAGCAATGGTAGGAAGTGCCGTACTGCAGGGGCTGTCAGCCTTTGGAGGAAACATAAAACTAAAGATGTGACCACTCTGGGACAGTAAATCTCTTTCATGAAGCCTTTCCCACAATTAAGAGTGTCAGTCCCAGTGCTCTGGCCACGGTCCAGTGCAAGAAATTACAGTCGTCTGCCCCACGCGCCCTCCTCCCGCGCTCGGGCGGGATCATAGGATCATGGAATGGTTTGAATTGGAAGGGACCTTAAAGCCCATCCAGTTCCAACCCTTGCCATGGGCAGGGACACCTTCCACTAGAGCAGCTTGCTCCAAGCCCCTGTGTCCAACCT
>JANHGB010048341.1:0-19814 GCA_026283785.1 Coracopsis vasa
CCACGTGAGATGCTGCCCCCCAGACAGTGCCTTGGGAACATCAGTGCTGCCATGTCCCACAGGTTCCCAATAGAAAGCACTGCTCTTCAGGGTTTTGCAGGGACATTAGCTTGCTTCTGCTGGCCTTGTATGGTAAAGCCGTTAGAAGTTTTTGTAGTTCTGAATCACTCAAAAGAAACTTCTATTTGCATATTTGATCCAAAGTTCTTTAAAAAGAACTCCTGATATTCACACCATTAGTTAGTTTAATTGCCAAGCTCAGGAGGAGCTGCAAAAGATGAAGGAGGTGTGAAGAGCAGTGGACTTAGAAGTTTGTGAGTACTGGTATAAAAACAAGTGTGGTGCCTCTGCTTATCTTTGCACTACGGTGTACTGTGATGATAGTGGCTGATTTTGAAAGTCCAAGGTGGATGAAAGCTTCTTTACACTAAGAAGGCAAAGGAATAATTAATTTATTCAAATTCCATACTTCTGCTCCTTCAAATTCAAATCCTTCTTAGCATGCACTATGTGTTACCTACTTTACCCTTTTCTCTTTATACATGGAGGTGCTGTGAGAAGAGAAAACAAAGACTAGCTGGCAACTAGCCTGCCATAGTGTTGTGCCCAGTTTGCTGCATTAGAGTATCCCTGCGGAGGCAAATCTGCAAGAGCCCCAGTCCCACTGGCAGTCCAGTGCTCCTGTGCCACTGACGTGCCTTTTCTACCCCTCCTCCTTGGCCCTGCCACATTTGCTCTGCTGCCCTTTGCCCATTTTCATCTATGCTCACTTTTATCCCATTGGCACCCAGTTTCACAACCGGGTTCGATGAGGACCCGTTACAGCCTGCGAGCAGCCTCTGGGCTCTCCTCTTGGCTCAGATCTCCCTGTCCCTGTTTCCCCCCTACACTTGTAAAGATTCCCACTGATGCACTTTGAAATCTGCATAAGGCATAGGCATTTACATTTATATCTTTTAAGGTTAATATTGCTATTTATTTTGATGGTGGGTAATTGCTCCATTCCCTGCTGAGATCCCAGGTGGGAGAACTCATAGGTTTTCCCTTGGAGGAGAAACCTCTGTGGCATCTGTCACCCTGCATTTCTGTGCCCACAAAGCTTTCAATGATGTGTGCGTAATCCTTCCTCTCCTCTTGCTGTAATTATCAGCTGTTTTCAGCTGCCCTGCATTGGGGCAGGAGGCCTTCACTGTGCACTTACGTTCTCTTTCAGAACCATCTTTCCTCCTCCTCCTTGTCCTGGCTGCATTGTGGTGCCGCTGGTGCCTGCCTGCCTGGCAAGTCAGAGCATGTCCGGACCCTGTGGACCAGCTGCAGAAGATGGCAGAGCTGCTGGGGCTCAGAGACAAGTGCAGGGAGGGGGCTTTGGGAGCTCCTGCACTTGCTGCCTCCTGCCTTGCAGACAACAGACTGAACCTGGATGTGTATCTTGACGGCTGCCGCAGGTTCCTCCAGCTGTTTGAGGGGCGACAGGAGGAGGTGCTCCAGGTGGAGTTCCTCCGGCTCAGCAGCAATGATTACCTCCTTGGAACCACACTAGACATCCTTCCTCATCTGAAGCACCTGAAATCCCTGGTGATCAAAGGTAAATTCCATCCAACTTTTCTAGGCTCAGCTTTTTCTTATTTTAAACCTCCTCTGCACATCTGCAGGACAAACTGCCCTTGGAATTGTTTTGTTCTAGTGCCCCTTACTACAGCTTTGGCTCTTAGCCTTGCTCAGATTTGCGTGCAGATGTCAACAAGATATAGCTTCTAGACTCTTATTTCCTTCCTTTGTTTCTACATCTGCCTGGGGAGCTGGTTTTGGAGTCTGGTTGGGTTGATGCTGCAATATTTTCTTAAGTCATCCTCTATAAGAAGAGCATTTTTTGCACAGTTATGCAAGGAGAAGGGCATTGAAAGGTGTTGGATATTTTGGTAAATGTTCAGCCTCTCTTTAATTTTTGGGAGTATAATGAACTGTCTTTGCTGCATTTCCATCTGAATCAATCCTAGCTTAATCATTGCTTAGTCTCAGTGGGTGTAGGTTTAACAGAGTTCAAGACAGACCAAAAGAGGCTGCTCAACATTTTATCGAAATTATGACTCAGGGTGTGCACATAATTTGGCGAGGTGTAATAACTGCAATAACTATAAATATTAGATCATTCTTTGACTTTCTCATCTCTTTATTATAGAAGGATCTCGGTACAAGTGATATAATTTCTGTACCAGACTGAATCATTTGCTCTTTGGGAGGTGGAATTTTAAAAAGAAAAAAATAAAAATGAGAGAAAAGCGGGGAATTTGTGGCCAGATTTTAGGGTTCTATCTGAAAACTGCCACAGATTTTTCATGTTAATGATTTCATTTGTCTTTCCCCTTTTAGTAAGGTGAGGGTAACAGCAATACCTTTTATTGGGCTTGTTTTGTGACATGTTCACGCACTCTGAGCATCCTGAAGGGCAATAAAATAGTTTGCTAAGATTTCCTTATGTACAAAGTGCAATGTGCCTGTTAGTTTGATTGTTCTCAATTTTTACGGTGATGCAGCATAAAAAATGTTTGGTGCCCTCTGCTGTATCTGTATACAAACAGACAGCAATGGAGGGGGCGCGAGGAAGTGGAATGTTTTGGAAATTTTCCTTTTGTTCACTTGAATTACTTTCCATGGATGCAGCCCTTCTCCAGCCTGAGTGTCACAGGCTGGGGTGGGAACTTGTGTCCTTTCCTCTCAGCCCTGTCTGGCCTACGCAATACTGAATTACCTGTTTTTTTTTTCCCCACGTTTTCACTGCTTTCCTCATGTCTCCAATCTTGCAAGGGCAGATCTCAGTCCTCAGGGCTGTTTGTCACTCAACAGTATGGGTGAGGGATGGAGGGCACCGACGCTGGTGGGAAAGGTGAGTAGGAGGCTTGGAGGAATATGAGCCGCCCTGCTGAGGGGTGGTAGATGTGTGGAGTGGCCTGGCTCTTTCTGAGCTTCGGCTCCAGATGTGTTTAGCAGAGCTCTGCTTGCTAACTGTGGCATCTCTTGATTTCGTAACAGGTCTTCACCATTATATCCCTGTCACTGATCAGGAAACAGAGGCAAGGAGCATAAACCCCATTTCTGTATGAGTGCTTTGTAATCAGTGCTGGTCATTGGGATCAGTAGCTCCCCATCTTCTGTGTCTCTGTGCTAAGGAGTCTCATGTGAGGTTGTTGAGGTATCCCTGTAGCGTATTGACCTCTTCCTCCACTTCCCTCCACACCCAGGTGGCCATGCCAGGGATGAGTTTGGTTCATGTCAGCATGGCTCTCTGACAAGCTTACCAGCAGACATGGGAAATCTGAGGTGTCTCACCCACCTGGATCTCACTTTCAACAGCCTGTCCACCTTGCCCAGCTGCATCCTTCATCTCTCCAGCCTTCGTGTGCTCCTGGTGAGCCACAACAGACTTGTGGCACTCCCTGAGGACTTTGGCTCTCTGAGCAAGCTGACTTTCTTCTCTGCTATGAAAAATCAGCTGAAGGACCTACCTCGGAGCATTGGGGACCTAGCAGTGCTGCAGGACCTGGATCTCTCTGAAAATGCTTTGGAATTCATCCCTGAAGAAGTGGGGAATCTGCATAACTGCACAGAGCTGGATCTCTCTGGGAATCGCTTATCAAGCATCCCAGACTCCTTAGGTATGTATTTTCTAGGGGAAAAGAAGGACGTGGGCTTGCCAAGCTTTTGGTACAGTCTAGGACCCCTGAGGCCCTTGATCTCTGTCCCCCGAGTTGTTAGCACAAAACATCTGTTACGTTAGAGCCAAATGGGAGGGATATCCAGAAGAAGCATGCTTGGTTCAGTCAGTCCCTTTGAGCATTAAATCCCTGTGGACCATGCTTTCTGCTTCTGTGGATCAACAAGACTGGTAAGATTTCAATACAATTTACAGTAACTGAGGATCTGGCCAGGCTTTTTGGGTAGCACACAAGTCTGGAAACAGAAGAGCTGGAGTTTCATGGGATGCAAATTTGGTCTTGAAATCATGCTGTCTGGTGTGGACCAGTCCACAAAACCAGGCTCTGGTTTCTGCTGCCCAGCTTCCTGGCTCTTGGATCCTGTATTACTCTATGCCTGGGGTTGTCTTTGATGCTGTTACGGAAGCATCCCACAGCAATACTTGTAGCTGGGTACTGAAAAGCAGAGGATGGAAGAGGCTGCCTTGCATCTTAGCTAATTCCCTGCACCCCTTTATTTTGTGAGCTAGAGATGTTTGGGGTCGTGTGCTTGTTTTTTATTGTGTGTCTGTGTACATGTGATGAGGAGAATAGGGGTGGAGGGTGTTAGAACTTATGTGCAATGCAATTAGCAGCATGGATGGGGGGTCACTTCTTGTTCTAACCTGCAGCCAATTTGAAGTGTTTGCGGCGGCTGCACCTCCACAGCAATCTCCTGGTGACTGTCCCTGCCTCGCTTGCCAGCCTGCCCAACTTGTCCAGACTTGATCTGCAGAACAATTGCCTCCGTGCTGTCCCCCCTGAGATCCAGACCTTGCCATTTGTGCGCCTTCGAGGCAATCCCTTAGGAGAAACTGAGCCATCCTCACAGGCTGGTAATTGCAAGGCTTCTGCTGCTCTGGGTTCTGACCAGCTGCTCCCTCACTCAGCCCTGCATGGTGTAGATGGGTTTGGATTAGAGAACACAAGAAGGGGGGAATCAGATCAGTATTTATTTGTCTGGAATAATAATTACGTTGTAAGGATACAGATGGTACTAGTTCTCTTTTTACAAGCCCAAGCCTAGTCTGAAGGGCTCAGTGGTCCCTGGAATTAGTCTTGCTCGGAAAGGTTTTACAGAGGAAGTGAAAATGGGATTCACAGGAAGTGGATCAGGAGAGGCCTCTACAGGGGTCCAGCGTTTTTAGAGAAGGCAAGTGCCAGTTCTTGGACTTGCTGCATGGCCCTAAGGTGGTGGTGGCTCATGCTAGAAGCACAGAGAGCAATAAGAGGTCGTCCTGCTGTGCAGTTACCTCCTGATCCTGTGGTTCCCAGGTTGCAGAGGAGCAGCTCTTTGTCCAAGATGCAGGTAATGAATGAGCAGGAATCTGAGCAGGGTTTCCTAATGGTGCTTGTATTCACAAGAGCAAGCACAGATTCCCAGGGGTGGCCCCACACAATCAAACATGTCCCTGAGAGCTGCAGGGGTGGTGGATTGAAATATTTTCTAATTCCCCCAGCTTCTGGGTTCTGAGTGTTCCTGGGAGAGAGTCAGCATTTCCAGTGTGTCTTGGGACCCTTAGGCCTCTTCATATCCTGCTGTTTGATCTGAAGCCCGCTGCAGTGTGAACAGGGTTCCTTTAATTACTTCTGTCAGGTTAGAGTTAAGCCAAAGCTGAAATACAAGTTAAACCTTTCTTGTCTACCCTGATCTAAGTAACATCTGTGTCCTCCCTCTACCCAAACCTTCTTATTGCCACAGATGAATCCAGTGCTGGAAGACTACGAAGACTCTTCCTTGCATCAGGAGAGGACAGGTAAGATTCTGTTACGAAGAACTTATATAACAGTCATGTAACAAGGTCCCAGACATGACTGGTGCATGGTGGGTATTGCACGTATGTGTAGGAGCTTATGGCCTCTGTAGGCCAGTCAAATGAAAGGTTTGAGATTCTTGTGTTGATTTTTGGAGGGCTGAAGTCATTGCATATATTCATACATTTTTTCTGGAAGCTTTACTGTCACCTCTGAAGGCTGCAAAGTGGTCCTGGCCTGTGGCATCCATTTCTACTTTCCACCGGGGGCTGCCTCTGACCCTCTGCAGATCTACTTCCGAACTCTTGCACCGGACCCTCAGTGTGTAAAGCTGCGACACCATGATGTCCTGCTGAGTAGAGTCCTGGAGCTGCAGCCTCATGGGGTCAAATTCCAGCAGGTGAGGATGCATCCAGGCCTCCTCTTGGTCGATTTCCCTCTGCAGTAGCTTGGCACAGTCTTCTGAGAGAGTCTTTTGGGACTTTTGAGAGTGCTGTCCACATCACTACTACTTTTAAGTAGCTGCAGGACTCCCTTTCAAAGAAGTCCCGTGGCAAAAACTCAGAAATGACACAGCCAGCTTCTCTGGCACTGTGCTGGTCTGACTCCTTTGCCTTCCCCACTGTTCCTGCTTGAGCTGAGCTATAATCTTCCTCACTCACCTCCTGTGCTGGAAGATAAGTGCTGTTCCAGCATTTGGTCTTAGCCTGCAAGGAGAATAGTTCACATCCTTCTCTAAAAGTCTGATTGTGTGGTTTTCATTCAAGCTGGTGAGCACTTAATACCACCAGCCCCATCATGGCTGACAGCAACTCACTGCAAAAGTTGCTTTGCCCTTGCTGTCCACAAGCTACAGAACTTTTCCTGTCATCACACTACATAGTGGGCCTGATCTCTCATGTCACCTCCCTGGCAGCTGCAGGTCAGAGCAGGTTTCTATCTCCTTCTTCACTCCCTGCATACAGGCCATGCTTTGTCCTCCACCTTTTCATCGGCACAGGAAGCCACAGAGCAGAGCTAGGCTTGGTTTTATCCTTTTCTCCTGGTGTCTCACAGGAATGCTTTTTTGCCAGGAAGTGCAGATCTCGATGCCATATGCCTCCCCTCACGCCCTTCACCAGCGCGAGGTGGTAGTGCGGACCTTCAGTGGGCAGAGCTGGAGTGATTTGAGAACAAGAGTGGAGCAGAAGAGAAAATCAAAGGTAAGCTATTTGGAACAACCAGTGACACACATGTTTCTGTTCCCCTCTTTGGTTTTGCCCAGCCATGAGTGAGCCCATTTGAAACATCTCATGAGCTGTGTTTTGACCAGCTGCTATAAAATGTGGATTTTAGCTCTAGGATTCCTCTCGTGGAGGTGTGTCCCCTGAAGATGATGATTTGCACTCCATCATGCATCATCCCTGTTCTAGTGCTTTCATCTGCTCAGCTGCTACTGGCACTTATTTTCTTACTTTTATTGTATTATGTTATATGTCTACATGTTTTCTTTTCTTCCCTGTCTTCTGCTACAGAAGCATGTAGCTCACTGCAGTGTCCTTCACTTCTCCTGGTTCCTCGTCGTGTCTCGACTTGTGCAAAATGAATGCAAAGTGCCAACAGAGGGGACATTGCTCTTTTCCAGTGTGGATCCAAACATCAAAGTGACCTTTCCTCCTGGAGTCACTGAACAAACTCGCACTGTCAAGATGCAGGTATGCACGCTTTAAGAAACAAACTTTGGTAAGCTGTAGTGCAGTTGTTGTCCTATGCAAAGTAGCAGGGCTGAAGGTGAGATGTCTGCCCTAGGATAATTTGTGTCTGACATGGGCTGACCCATCTCAGATCACCTTCTGCTTTAGCTTCCCTGCCTGCAAAATGGGCTGTGCTCCAAGCTGCCCTGTGTGGGAAAGGGATCTCTGGCAGATAAGCATGTAGCTGCTGTGAAGGAAACGCAAGGATATATTGCCTCTTGTTCCCTTGCAAAACATACTGTGAGTGGAAGAACAGCTTAATGAATGAGACTGGGGTGGAGGGTTATTCATGTGGGTCTAATTCTAAAGCTACCCACTAAAGCAAACTTGCGTAGAGTTGCTAGATAGTGCTAAATGCTACTGCAATTCCTTGATCTGTCCCAGCTTGCCTGGTTGACACCAGAACAGACTTTAGCCAGAGTTCACTGCGTTTCCATTTCTCATGGCGCCCTGAGCCAAGAGCAGCATTTGCAATCTGGGTAACGGGGGACTGAGTAAGTGATGTGGGAATTTGGGTGCCAGCCTGCTCAGCTCAGCGTGCTGTCTTCCACATCCAGGTGCTGCCAGTGTCTGCAGGAGACCTAGAGCAAATCACAGCCGATGCAGGGTGCAGAGCCAGTCCGCTGCTCTGCCTCTCCCAGGACTCCCTGGTGGACTTTCTCAGGCCAGTAAGAATTCAGCTGCCCCTCCCACCCGGGGTCACAGGTCAGTTTATTCCCAAAATTGTCAAAGAGAAATGCCGCATGTGGAAAACCATGAGTGGCAAGCTGGTAATTTTGTTTGCCTCTCCTGTTAATAGTAAGGCTTACCGCTTTTCCTGTGGGAACAGCAAGGTGTGTCTGCTGAGTGAGTTATGGTGCAGCGTGGTGGCAGCTGAAAGTAGTTCAGATCCAGCAGATCAGCACTGGGCTTCACAGACCAGCAGCACAGGCTGGGAGAATGGATTGGCATATGGATTGCTTTGCTGAACTGCATGTGTATTTAGACTGCTAGGTTTGGTATGATATGTTGAAGAGGTGTTCCTGCCAACAGAGGAGATGCTTTGTTAAAGGGCTTTGATTCATGATTGGGAATAGCTTGAAGCAGGTGATGAAGGTGTTGCCTTCAGGGGTCTGCCTTCTCTCTTACTTGCTCATGAATCAGTTGCCAAGACACTGCTGTTGAAAGTGTATTTCCCACTCTGAATACTGCTATAAACAGCAAACAGCCACAATCCGTTGCCAGGGATTCCTCTGTTTGTGTGCTGCATACCCTGTGTCTCCTAAATCCTATTTTATTTGACCTTTCCTGGCTCTCCTGTGAAGATGAAAAATCTTTCTGGGTGCAGATTGGCCTTGATTGTAACACTACCTAGTATTTATATCTGAAGTGCATCAGCATTGAAAAGTCTGTCAAATTAATGTTTAGAAAGAGAGAACTTAATAGCCCTAGATATTGGTGATGTGAATTATCCAATGATAATTTGGAAAATTGGTGGAAATCAGCACACTGTCATTTCAAGTCTGCATATTCTGCCAGAATATCCTGGAAGCACTGGAGTAACCTTATCCTTTTATTGCTGCTCTTCTTTGACCAAAGTTCAGACCTGGATGCTGAAGAGAAGGCCACGAGCCTTAATTTGGTGCTTTTACAAAGTGAATCACCCAAAAGTGTGGCTGGGTTTGTAAAGCCATGAATAAAGGCTTCTGCTGCATCTAGCATGTCTTGATTGTTGTTGTCTTTAGGCATAAATTTGGATCAGTCAAGACTGCATCTTCTTCATGGTGACATGGAGGGCCAAACCTGGGATGACATTACCAGTCAGGTGGTGCTGGAATTTACCCATCTTTATGCAGTGTTTGAAGTCACCCACTTCTCCTGGTAAGTGTAGGATTAGTCCTGAGGAAAAGATGGGATTTTCGTCAGTCTTGCTTTTCCCATACTCTGACTTCTAATTCATAGTTCATGCTATTAACCCTAACTGTTCCCTTTTCCCTTTGCAAGTCAGGCCTAGCTTAGCTCTTTGTCTCTACTCATCATTCTTTACAGTCTCATAGGTGTGACACTGGATTCTCTTCCTAGGCAGGATCCCTCCTTTTTCTTAATTCCTTCTCTGCCAGGTATTGGCTGTGGTACACCACCAAGACCTACATTGGAGGCATTGCCAAGAAAGTCTATGAGCGTCTGCGTATGTACCAGGTGAACTTCATTGCTCTGCAGAGGAAGAAGGACCCTGAGCAAGTCCTGCTACAGTGTGTCCCCAAGCACAAGGTCTGGTCTAGGTTGCATTGCCTTGCTCCTGAGCTTCTTGGGCCTCCCTTTGTAGGATGTAAGGGCAGCAGTGGGTCCTGTTCACTGCCCCAGGGTCATGGCTGGGGTATGCTGTCACCACACTGTGTTGGTAGCATGATACTGGGTCACTGGGATCTGGGGGAAGAAGGAAAGTTTGTTCTACGTAGCTGTGTATGGCACGCAGTGATTTCCTCCCGTGCAAACCCTGAGGACTGGGCTGCTAAAATCAGCTGAGCCACAGTAAATGGCCATGTGTGTGCTGTTAGCATCCAGTGAACATGAGGCAAAACATGTTGGCTTAAACTTCAGCCAAGGATACTAAAGTTAACATATCACTTGTCTGACATGGGCTAGTAGTGTGGGCAGAAGCACTGCTTTGGTTTCAGCTAGAGTGGTTAGAAATGGTACTCTTCCCAATGTTCCTTGCTGTTTACAGTTCAAGCAGAGGAATAGAACATACGAGCCCTCCTTAATCTGCTTCAGTGCGACACCAGGTTAGTTTAATGCTGTTAGTTTGAGCTAATCTGGCTGACTTTGTATGAAAGAAAATGGGAAGGAAATGGGAAGTGCTCATGCATTCTCTTTTGCCACCTCTGACCTAGTGGTGTCTGCCCTCAGCGGTGTTGCTTCAGATATTAGCAGAGTAAGTGTTCACGTGTGTGTGTAGAGCTTGGCAAACAGTGCAGTTCGGTGAGGTGAGGGTTATTTTCTCAGACTGCTGGAACTTGGCTATGTACCCAACTCTGCATAATCCTCTGGTCTGGTTACTTCTTTTCTTTTTTTGTTCTCCTGTATTGAAATTACCCGTGGGCAAAGACACCTGTAAGGATTCTTTTTATCTCGTGTTCTGGGCTAAATTTGTTTCCAGAGAAGGCAGCAATGGCACTCACAATGAGATCGGGGCTTGGGGGTGTTTGTATTCCTGACAGGGATGGTCATGGGTGAGAAAGAAGATTTATTGATACAAATAGCAAGAAGAAAAGACACCTTGGCTGTAGGCTGACCCTTGCACTGCCTCTGAGACCCCAGGTCTGCCAGTGTGATCACAGGCTGCAAAGCCAAAATTATTTTTCTGGTGTTCTCAGCTGTGTTCTATTACAGCATGTCCTTTTTACAGAGAAAATGTCTTTTAATGGCATATTGTGAGGGGGATAAGGTAGCAAGTAAATCCGTCCCTGTCTTTGAAGGTTACTGTCCTGTTAAAAAGATAGAAACATTGCTGAAAATGCTTTTTGAATGGCAGCTTTGGTATGACCTAACTTTGTTTGTCCACATAGGTTTTTCTGCTTTTTGCTTGAGAAGAGAAATAATGGAAGCCACAAAACTCAGAGCACCACTTCCTTGTCTGTAGTGAATGTACCTGGGATAGGAGGGGGTGTGTTTGTTCGTTTGTTCACATCCTTTCTGTGTTAAATGGACCTCCCTTGTTGAAGGTGAGGGGAACATCATGGGCATAGGGACATTGGTCAGAGGACAGACATGCTTCAGACCAAACACAGGGTCCTGTGTTGTCATCCTTGTCAGGTTGACCCAGTGCTGAAGAAGCTGCAGGATCGCTATCGAGGACCTGAGCCATCCGACATGGTGGAGATGTTTGAGGGAGAGCAGTTTTTTGCAGCTTTTGAGGGAGGCATCAGCATCGATATGGGTATGGTGCTAGTGGGCTCCTTTCTGCTCCTGCCTTTTGTGCGTGCTTCTACTGGGGGCTGTACTCCTTTCTCCCATAGCATTCCTCTCTGTCTCCAGCTTGCCCACAGCTCACAGCAGCCAGCCCATGGACATTGAACTTGTCATATTCTCTGGTCATATTCTCCTGTCAGCCAGCTTTTGTGTCTACTTTTCTCTATGAAAGTGCCATTTGCAGGCTTTAATTTCCTCTCATGTTGTAGCCTGCAGAGGGCAATAGCCAAGTGTGTTTATTTTATGACAGATCCACTTCTGCAGCCAGCTTTGCTCTTTTCCTGGCATCTTAGACACCACAATGGAATGCACACAGTGATCCAGTTAAACGTCGCCCATTTCTGAGAGAGCACTTTAAGATTTATTTTTTTTTTTGAGAAGGTATTTCTGAAATAATCCAGAGTAAAGAATTCCCTGTAATAGAACCACTAGAAGAGAGGGGAAGCGGGAGCAGGACCAAAACTCAAGGTGATGTTTTATGCCCCAGTGTGTCTAGACCTGTTACAGCTGCAAACTGAACCATTTTCTGCAAAACCTGAACATATAGCTAAGTTTCACTGCAGTAAACTACACACAACTCTTTAAAGAATAATAAAATGCACTGGTCTTTCAGTTCATGAGGCCATGAGGCCAGAGTCTGTCCATCTGCCCTGATTTAGGCTGGACTCTTTAAGTTATTTCTATTATATACATGAATGTTGTACTTGATTATATTTTTTCCCTTTAGCTCTATTCTTATTTCTGCACCCACTGCAGAAATGGTGAAGACAGACCTATTTTTGTGCATTACAGGATACTATTGCTGCTGATTTTACCCTCCAAAGAACAGAATGGACCAAGGATGGGAGGGAAGTCGGATGGACTTGACTCCGTCTGAATGTCTTGCTTGGCTTTGCCTTCCATTCTTGAACTCGATCTCCACCTTGTGGCTATTCTCCTTTTTCACCTGTAGGACATGCTTTCTCCACAGCGTGTTTTCTGCTTTCTGGTGTTACCCAGCGAGGAAGGGGGACGGGGTTTACAGTTCGTTCAGGGATGAGTAGAAGCAGTAGGTAATAGCATGGAGGCTGCTAGTGGATGATGGGTTCTTGGTCAGGCTTGAAAAGCTGCACATTTTTCTGCACAACTTGAGTGTTTGCTGCTTCTCTGCACAGATCGCCCTGACTGCGTGGATGGACGTCTCTCGTTTACTTTTTACTCCCACTTGAAGAACATGAAGGAAATCTATGTGACTTCCCCTGTGGACAGGAAGGACCAAGCTGTAAAAGGACAGGTGAGCAACCAGTGACATCGACTCTTTGTTTCCTCCTTCATCATCATCATCGTCGTCATCATCATCATCATCGCTTTTACAATGTTCTTCATAATAATCTCTGAGTGCCAGGAATGACTCTTTTCCTCTCCTCTTTCCCTTGGCTTTGTATGTCACCAACTAAACCCTGAATAAGCAAGAACAGTAGTCTTGAAGGATCACTCATCACTTAACTCTCTGACTTACATTCCTGCCGTTAACTCTTGGGGTGTTGGCAGTAAGTCCAGCCTTTATGGCAGAACCCCAGTGCTCCTCCCAGTTGTGCTTAATTGGGAGGTCTTAATTGGGAGGCCGTATCTGTGGCCTGAGGATAGGTGAGAAATGCTGAATTCATTCTTTCCCAGACAGAAAAGACATGGTGCAAATAGGCTTGGCCACTGTGCTTGAATCTGAGCCTAACTGCATGCTTTCTGATTGCAAAGGTCTCTTTCTACCGAGGGGCAGTTCCCGAGATCATTCCTGAAGAGGCCAGCAGGAGGAGGAGAGGACCAGACTCCCTCTGGCTTGTTACTCTGCCCATCAAACTGCCTGTGAGTTGTTTTGTCTCCTATAGAAACAATAATGTAGATGGGGTAAGAGCATGGCCTTTCTGATCAGCTAATTTTGTCTTCTACCGTGAGAACAGATGCAATAAATGACTGCGAGAAATGGCTGCCCAACCTTGTCATGGTGATTTCCCAGTCTCCATGAGCTCTTCTGAAAAGAGAAACATGAATAGTTGGGAGTGGTCACCACCTCTCCTGCTCATCTTGCCTGTCAGCCACAGGCTTGTTGGGTAGGTGGTCAGAGAGGGTGGATCCTTTGAATGAATGAGGGATGTACAACAGGAGGAAGCTCGCTGTAATTAAGGGAAGTGTCTGTTTTGTTTCTAAACTTCTTAGTCACACAGCTCATGCAACAGGAAAAAAGGAAAGGTCTAGAGTAAGGTAGGTAGACTGGATTTGAATATAGGTGTTGAGTGTAAGTATTCTGGTGTGAGCCACCGGGCTTTAAAGGCTAGGCTGTATGTTACAGTGAAAAATACAACTTTTGCTTATGGAATTTAATTGATTTTTGAGAAGCTTAAAACAATAAATACCTTTGTAGGCTGAATGCTTCCCTTCAGATCATGTGCCATGATCGCGCATCTCTTTCTGACACATGCAACCTCAACTAAACTACAAATCTAGACTGTGTCTTTCTTACCACTTAGACAAATATGCTCTGGGGAGATGGTTCATTGAAAAATGCTCAGCAAAGACAAGAAAGGAAATTTCCAGTGTGAGCTATGACCATGAACACTATGATCTGATGTTTTTCAGAGGCAGTAAGAATTGCTGGTCATTGCCAGTGTGAGTGTTCCTTGCTTCTTACAGCCCAACTCTTCAGCCGCAAATCTTCCTTCCTCCCTAGTAGGAGACTGAATGGCCAGACACTGTCCTCTACAGAAACAATTTGTTTAAGCATATTCTCTCTCCCTCTTCTCCGTGACACAGCGATTGAAGCCCCGCTGGGGTGAGAACCCTGGTGCCCTGAATGGGTTCTCCTTCCCTCCCTTGAACCTGGGCAATGCTGAGACTGGCTACCTGACACAGGCCAACCTGCTGAGCATTGCCAGGCGCGTGGGAGCTGACTGGCAGACCATCGGCCTGAACCTGGGCTTGACCTATCAGCAGATTGAGCGCATAGGATACAATCACAGGTAAGACAGGACATAGAGGCAAACAGTGATGCATGCTATCTATCTATCTAATAGCATAAATTAGTGCTTGGTTGGTTCAAAATTTTTCCACTGGAATTGTTTCACTGGATAAAAGACGGGTTGACTAATGGTTCTTCTCAAAACATTACCTTTTTTTTTTTTTTTTAATGGAAAACTGATTATTTTATCTTGCCATTATAAAACAAAGCTGCATGTTTGAAAAACAAAATTGGGAAATAACAAACCTGATGAGTTTTGTAGTTCAGATGAGTCACATTCCTGTTTTGTTCTGTGATCTGGATTCCTGGCCAGATTCCATCTCTGACAATGAGCAGTGGTCTACAGCATTAATTGTGAATATTATCTTTATTCAAAAAGAACTTGCAGTACGTCATGGGACATGCAGTCTGACCAAAAAGCCAGAGCAGTAGGAGAGTATTAGACTTGTTATGATCAAAGTACTGTTCCTGTAGGGAATTTACATTCAAAAGCAGAATGCTTTAATTTGATATTTCCATTAGGCAAACATTTTATAGAGAGATTTTAGTGCAGGAACTGCAGCTCCTGTATAGGTAGGGAAAAAGCAGGCCCACTGCGTGCTTTGTATGTCTGGATGGCTTCCTTGGGCCTCCAGTCATGGGTCAGGACTCAGGTAAGGCCTCTTTGGGTTGCTAGTCAGGAGAGTGTGTTTGTTACTTCTGTGTTTCTCCATTTCTTCAGAGAGGACCTTGACAAGCAGATCCTGGACATGCTTTTCTCATGGGCTCAGCAAAACTCAGAGGATCCTGACTGTGTGAGCAAGCTGATTACAGCCATGAAAGAGAGTGGCCGCCAGGACATCGCTGATGAGGTTGAAACCATCATTGAGCTGGGCCGTCAGAAATACAGGGAGTCCATCCGCCGGGTGGGCTTGGAGCAGGACAGCAGCACTGAGGACTCTGCAATAGCTATGGTGTAGCACTGAGCACAAGGAACTGGGTTTCATATGAGGTCCCTCTGCGTAGCTGGAGAGACAATATCTTGAGGCTCTTTCCACCTCAAGGGGAAAGACCCTCTTCCTGGGGAGCTAGACATGGATTTACTTGTGAACAGACTACTGAGCTTTCTTGAGTCTATACTCACATGCCACTCTGGCCAGTCCCAGGCAGTTTGCAGTGCATTTATGCGACTTCAATTCCATTTCTTGACCCTGAGCTTTAGATCTCAGAAATATAGAGAAATTCAGAGACTGAAGTATCTGTCAGCTGAGTAGTGGCTAAAGTAGCCATTAATGAATGAATACTCATGTTATGTATATCTATGTGTAACTTATTCCTGAAACTCTGTTCTGCTGGAAACACTGTATGGGAGCATTTGGGTCTGTTTGTGCTCCAGTGCTTCGTGGGAAACTGGAGGTGCAGTTGTGATGTGAGTTGTGGTGCAGTGGAGACTGTTCAGCTATTCCTGTTAATGATACGTTTTGACACATGAAAATGTGAACTGTATTCATCATGAGCATGTTTTCTGTTTTCTGCCAAATCTCTTCCAGTTCCCTCAAGCCCAAGCCAAGCCCAAAGTATTGGTGGGGAAAAGAGAAGAAACAAATTTCTAGCAGAATCGCTCTTGGTTTTTTGTCTCTTTTCCAAAAGCTATTTTGGAACAAATAAAACTTCTCAGTGTCTCTAGGCACCTGCCAGGCTTTTTAGATGAGACCTACGCGCTGCTGGTCTGTGAGAGAGTTCCAGTTTTATTCTACAACTAAGTAAAAATCCATCACTCTGCTGTTCTGAGACAGACTCTAATTAAGGTGAAAGGAAAATTTCCCTTGCAGCTTCAAAGGGATATCCCTCACATCCTCCCAGTGAACTACGCCGGTGTAGTAGTGAAGGTTGGTGGAAAGCATGACTTAAATTTGCATTTTAGAAACTGGTCTGGCCAGCTGGGAATAGGCACTGTTGTGGGGTTGGTTTTAACAGTGTGGAGCTAATCTCCCAGTTCTGCAGTCTGAACAATTTGTATAAGGCTGAAAGTGTTTATTGCTTTTTAACTGCTCAGTCATTGACTACTAATGTGGTCGTCTCTTCCTGTTCCCCATATCATAATGGGCCTCAGATAATGATTAATGGGAAATGTCATGCAAGCTTTTTGAAAGACTACTGTAATCTAAGTAACCTCAGCTCTTTCAAGGCAGGTTTGGATGCAGTGTAGCTTTCTAAGCAATGTTTAAAGGGCTGTTCTCAGTCTGAAAAACAGAAGTATGCATAAAAATACCAGGTTGTAACACCAGAGCTGCAGGTCTGAGAAGTCCTGGTGTTTTCTTACCCCTATGAAGAATCATTGGTGAATTCCCTGATGCTGTGTTTCAGACCTGCCATCAGGACTGTTGAGAGGCATAAAATCCTTCTGCTTTTTGGGGTTAGGGTTTTCTTTGGTTGGTTGGTTGTTTTGATTTGGGTTTGGGTTTGTTTGGGGGTTTTTAGGCCATTCTAACATACTAGCCCATGGAGTGTTTAGTGTCCAATCTGGAGCACTGGACAAAGACTTGCAGACTTGAGTTGTCATCTCGGGTGTATGGACTCCCTCAGATCTGATTTCTTAGGCCGTGCTGCCCTTCAAGTCTCAAGTCAGCAGGTCTCTTTTGTATGTATGTTTTCTCTGTTAGTCTGTGTTATGTGTTCTTGTCTGTAATTTTGATGTGTACCAATAGGTATTTGTTCTTTCCTCCAGTTTTGGAGAGATGCATTTGGGCACGTTGCTCTCACTGGGAATAAAACAAGCACTTAACTGTTTCACAGCGTGGTCTGCTAACCCATAAATGCCTTGAGGTGTTAGACAAACCTGCTGACAGAAAGACATGGGTGAGCTTGGCTGTGCTGCACAGAAATGGGAGAAGAGCTCTGAGGTACTGCTGCCTGCAAAACGCAGGACAGACTGCAGCTGAGTTAATGGTATCATTGTAGCTAGGCCTTTCTGCAGTGGGGATAAGGCAGGAAACAGAACATTCAGGGCATGGGTTTGGCTAGCTGAGTGTATGACTAGGGCTCAGGTGGTGCAAGTGTAGGGAGCAGCAAGGCTAGTCTAGAGGGGATGGTGCGCAGGCTTAGCCTGGTCTCTGGTGAAGGTGCGTGAGGCTTCTGGCTAGGCAAAGCTAGGCTGAGGAAGTCTACAGGTAGCATAAGGTAGCATCCACATGGATGAAGCTAGGCTGCACTTAGATTTCCATTTGTGTGGCCAGGCAACAGCTGAGTTAGCCAGTGCCAAAATAAGGGATGTATAGGCTGGACTCTGTGAATCAGCAGAGCTACCCCTCTTCCAGGTAATAGATCAGGCTGGGAGAGAGGGAGGTTAGTGCTAGGTGTTTAGGTTGCTTTGAGTATGGGCTGCAATCAGGCCAAGTGACAGGGGATACCAAACCCTGGGCAGTATCATCAGGTTTTGGGCCAGTGTCCTGGTTTCAGCAGTAGCTTAAGTAACTTAAGGAAAGGTAAATAACTACCCCAGACAAGTATTGTTATCTCCAGTCTTTCACTGCTGAGTGGCAGCCCTTAGGCTGGGCCACCTCACTGGCATCTGGGTTTCTTCTTGCAGTGACACTGAAGCAAGCACCCAGCTGAGGATACAGAGGTGCTAGAGGGAAATCAGAGCAACCGCACGACTGCTCTTTCCTTCAGCTGACTTGGCAGCAAATATTTGAGCTGGATGAAAGTCAAAGGAAAGCATGTTATTTTCAGATGTTATCTTTGTCAATAGTCTCTTTGAGGCACAGTAACTCCTTCATAAGCCTGTAGTTGCTATGGCCAGGAAATACTGATCACAGTTGCAGTAGATAGTTGAAGCAGTAAACCGCCCCTCCCCTTGATGTGTCATATATTCTTTGGAATCAAAAGATTGATTTCCTTCCTGGCTTCTTTCATGAATTCACCACATACCAGCCAGCTATCTGGCTTTTTCTGGTGCCTTTTAAGCACCTTGCAGTGTCCTACCTGATGATCTGGAAGATTTTGTGGTTTTTACTGTGCATGATCCTGATGCATCCGAATTTTCCCCAAATAAATTTCAAATGGGAAAAGCCTCCTTGCAAAAAAATTAAAAGGAGAAATTGTTTGGGAGTGGGAACATTTTTCCCTCCTCCTTTTTTGACTGTAACATCTGTACCTCTCTAACTCTCATAGTTAAACCCTTTCCTACTTCATAAACTTGCAGATCTCCAGTAGAATGACCAGGTGGCCCTGGGATGTGAATAGTGTGTTTCCTCCACACCACTCTCCACTTCCAGGTTCTGCTAACCATGACAGTCCTCTAGCTGCCCAGAGGCAGATTCAGGTAAGGCTCTTCCAGCCCCTGCACAGACCAATAAAAGAAATTGCTGTGAAATTCAGGGCCAGGCAAAGCTCAAATCAGTGTGTTAATTCTATAAAACAAAAAGAGGAAGGCAAAGCCTGATGGTATCCTGCGGGAGGTTAAACTGTTTACATGATCCCAGCAGGAAAATATGTACAATTCCCACTAAGCTACCTGAAGGAAATACGAAGGTGGGAGGGAACCCGCAGGGGCTGTGTTCAGTTTGTCTGCTTGCTGTGGCCAGACAACAATACTGTAAAATTCAGCACATCCATAGGATTGCTCTGATAAGGAGAAGGAGATACCTGTGGTGTAATGAGGGCAGGATGGTTCAGCCATGAACCTACTGAGCTTGAGACAAACCTGAGGGAGCATTATGAGATAACCTGCCAATTTATAAGATTTCCTGTTGTTTGGAACCCTACAGTGTCCATACTTGACAGTATCATGCTGCTGTTGCTATTGAAAGGAAAATCTGATGGTCCTTAAATTCACTGCTTTCCCCAAAAAGGAGGATCACAGCATGTTTTGAGCCTTTAAAGACAAGAATTGCTTTCACTGGGAAAGGTGTGGAGCTGGTTTTCAGCCACTGGTGCATCAGAGCCCCAACCCAGGGCTGCCTTGAAGTGAACCCACCATGCTTATCAGTTCGATGTTGTTAAAATGAAGAAAATAGCCTTTGCTACAATTAAGCATGTGTCTATTTCCTGAACTTCACAGAAATAAACTGTGTGTCCTTAAAGCATGATTCTTCTGTAAACTGGTGTGGTTTGAAAATTCACAGGGAAAGTCTGATGCTCATTTCACTGCTCAGCTACCTTGAAGGAACTTGGTGACTGGGTAATGCAGAAACCAGCTTGGCAGCATGATGATGGAAAATTTAGCCTCTATTCTTCCTGCCTCACTGTAGGTCTGTAGCTTGAACCCACGCAGAAGGATGCTTTAGGAGTCTGGGACTAAGACCCTTTTGCTTGGTTTGCTCATTGAACATCAGTGCAGTTCTTGTCTTTTCCAGATAGGAAATAGCGGAACTGGAAAATGTGCAAGGGGCAGGAAGGATGCCAAGAGACAAATACTACATTGCGATGTATTTAGAAAGAAACCCAACATATTCAATGTTTCCGGGAAAGGAAGAAGGGAATTATAAAGACGCCACACAAAAAAGGAGATTTTCTTTGGCAGAAACTTATTCCAAGCTTGACGAAGAGAGACATTGACAGGGTTACGGGATCGTACCAATTCATAAGCCGAGGAGAGGCTGAATTTTTCGGTAATAGTTGGTTTCCAAATTCGCCGATCTGGCCCAGAAGAAAACTGTTGTGAATGAGTAG